>VZRF01010041.1:618157-686709 GCA_013396875.1 Vireo altiloquus
ATGGCTGGGCCCAGAGAGTGGTGGTGAACAGTGCTTCATCCAGTTGGCGGCCAGTCACCAGTGGTGTCCCTCAGGGGTCTGCTGGGGCCAGTTCTGATCAATATTTTTATTGATGATATGGATGAGGGTATTGGGTCTTTCATTAGTAAATTTGCACACGACGCTAAGCTGGGAGCACGTGTCGATCTGTTGGAAGGTAGGAGGGCTCTGCAGAGAGACCTGGAATGGTTGGATGGATGGGCAGAGTCCAACAAGATGAGGTTTCATAAGTCTGAATGCCGAGTCCTGCATTTTGGCCGCAATAACCCCCTGCAACGTTATAGGCTGGGGGCGGTGTGGCTGGACAGTGCCCAGGCAGAGAGGGACCTGGGAGTACTGGTTGATAGTCGGCTGAACATGAGCCAGAAGTATGTTCTGGTGGCCAAGAAGGCCAATGACATCCTGGCCTGTATCATAAATGATGTGGCCAGCAGGACCAGGGAAGTCATTCTTCCCCTGTACTTGGCATTGGTGAGGCTGCACCTTGAGTGCTGTGTCCAGTTCTGGGCTCCTCAATTTAGGAAGGATGTTGAGATGCTTGAATACAATATTGAGTGTGAGTGTGTCCAGCGAAAGGCGACTAGGCTGGTGAGGAACTTGGAACACAAGCCCTATGAGGAACGACTGAGGGAGCTGGGGCTGTTTAGCCTGAAGAAAAGGAGACTCACAGGTGACCTTATGGCTCCCTACAGCTACCTGAAAGGAGGCTGTAGTCAGGTTGGTCTCTTTCTCCAGGCAGCAGCTGACAGAACGAGAGGGCACAGTCTGAAGCTGCGCCAAGGAAAATACAGGTTGGATATTAGGAAAAAGTTTTTCACGGAAAGAATGATAAATTACTGGAATGGTCTGCCCAGGGAGGTGGTGGAGTCAACGTCCCTGGATGTGTTTAAAAAAAGATTGGATGTGGTATTGGTGCCGTGGTTTAGTTGAGGTGTTAGGGCATGGGTTGTTCTTGATGATCTTGAAGGTGTCTTCCAACCTAGTAATTCTATGATTCTTTTCTCTTTCAGATTGTTTTTGATGCTATTTCATTACTAATCTCTCACATATAAATCTTCTCTTTCAGGTGATAACTAGCAAAATTGTGGTATGATAGTCCTTCTGGAAGAATAGTAGTTGCTACTTGTGGTGGGGCAGTGTAAAAATGACCTGGACTATTGACCGTCCCTCAGTTTACTGTTAACTAATTATGCTAATTGGAAAAGTTTATTCATTAACGTTGGTCAGTCATAAATTAACTTGCTAAAATACAGTGTGTGAAGAGCTGCATTTGGACAGCTTGAAGGGCTTAGGAGAATAGAGTTCTTAGCTTAAGACAACATATGGTTGGACTGCTAGAAAGAAATTTCTTTTCACCTGTGAGCTCTTTGTCTTAAAGTCTAAGGGAAAAACAGTAGTTTTCATAGTTTTATTGATATGAATAAGAGAATCTGCAATGTGTTGCTATATAATGGAGAAATTTAGTTGTCCTTAAGGATTTATCTATGGGCTTTAACCATAGATTCATAATTAATATGTAAATACTTGGTGGTGTAGAAGTAAATAGGTTTTTAAGATTAATTATCTGTTTGGTTCTTCGAGATTCAGGATAATAGAGCACAAACGTGTTTTATTTTTGTAAATAAGCCTCTTCATTTCTATGTTGAAAAAATTGTACTTGACTGGAGTTAAAGCTTTAGAAATGTATTCGACCAAAATATCTGCCAGGGGAATTTTTTTTCTCTCAAGAGAGCATTACATGAAATCCACATTTTATGGGCATGTAAGGAAACTACTTATCAACACACATCTGATACAAGTAGGTAGTACGCAAGTACTTTGTCCTCTTTTCCTCACAGAAATCTTTTCCCTGGAACTTCAAGTAAGTAACATGAAGTTAGAACTTCCTTTCAATATGGAAACAAAAAAGAATATGTAGTTTATTTTCCAAGTTATTTTGCCTTAAATAGTATAAAATACAAAACAGTGGTCGTCACTTACTGATTTAATTAACAGTAGATGTAAGAGATACAATTTACTACCAAAAAAAGAGTAAAATCTCAAAGATGAAGCAGTTGTGTAGTTTCCAAGCAAGTAATACAGGACACATTTAAAAAGCATAAGAAATGGTTTAATTTCATTAACTGTGGTCTAATATGTTGTGCATCCCACTCTTGGTAAACCACAGCGGCATTTACTGGCTATTGCTTCAAAGCACTACTGGTTTTCATCCTTTTTCATTGGCCAAATGTGTCATAAGAGCATTAACTGAAGTCTGGAAAACAGTTCTCATGGATTTTGCTTTAATGATAAATCTACCATATAGTACACTTGCTGATATAATCAAGTGAATGGAATTTCCAAAATCTTGACTTAATGTCTTTTAAGTATGAAGCAATAATGTTTTTATGAAGTAGCTTTTAAATGGCATTTGTTGAAGTGGAGAGCAGCTGGATTAGAAGGGTCTGTTTCTAACTGCAATCAGCAATGATCATAGTATCATATTACAGTCACCCTGTAAAATAGCTTGTATTTTAAGAAAAATGGGGGGGAAAAAAAGGAAGGTAGGAATGGAGAGAAAAGCAAGAATGGTCTGTGTGATGCCCAAAGGGGTCTGGAGTTGGTTACAGTTGGGTAATGTTGCTTCAGCTGTTTGGGCAACGGTAGTATAGTTCTCAATACAGGAAGTTCTTTATCAATTATTAAGTTCTAAAATGTTTTGGAGATACAGTCAATATGCATTTTTCAAGCATTTTTATTATGTGGGGTGGCTTTTCAATTCTAATGTTTTCTAGGATAAGATTTAATTAAAATAATGACCATAATTATGGAACTTTTTGCAGTTCTTCCCTGTGTTTCTTTGTAATACAAAATCTTTTTTACCACTTTTGCATTTGTATCCATTTGTGTAAAGGAATGTATCTCTGCACTGTCCTTCTTTTTCTGTTGATCGGCTTTTCAAACAGGGAAAATATTTTCTTTTGTTTCTTACAGAATACTAAATATGTTAGTGATGGTGTGTTCTAGAAGTTGTCACTGCTGAGTCTCAAACTTTAATTTAGGAAACCTTTGTATCCTTCCAGCAATTATTTATCGTTATTTTCTTTAATGTGTAGCATCAATGAATTAGCTGCAGGAATTTTCTGTTGCTGTTTCAGTAGTAGCTTGTAGTTTTCCTTCAGCAGGCAAGGTGTATCTACTTCGCCAAATTATTGAGGTCTGCCATCTTAACAGTGTGCAGGAATATCTTGCATAATAAACGCGTACAAATTTTGGAGACAGGAAATGGTCTACTCAGCTATGCTGTTTATCAGTATTCTTGAATGCTTCCCAAGTGGGAGTCATCTATGCTTTCAGTTTTATGATTTAATTTAAAAAAAGGCATGCTATCTGCAGCAGAAAATAAATTTCAAAAATGGCTTTATTTCCCTAGATTTTTTGGTTTTATTTGTTTCTAAAGTGTTTGATATAGTCTTAGTCAGAATCGGAATAAGACATACATAATATAACTGTACCTAAAATACCAGCCAGCTAAGGCAGGCAAATTTTTGAATTTGAGTTTTAAATTAAAGGAAAACATAATTATAGATTACTTGATTGTGAAGAAATTCTAAATATGGTTTGACTTGTGCAAGCAAAAATAACATAGTCAACCTTGCCATGTAGCTGTATAGACACATCATTCATCATAAGAAGTTTCCCTATCCGTTAGTTCAAATAAATTCTTTTTTTCCTGGAAAAGACACCTTGTTGAAAGTGCTTTGCTTACCTGAGGTCTCTAGACAAAGAAGAGGGTCTATGGCTTGATTTAGTTGTATTGGAATGCAGTTCTTCAGGATATGGGAACCATCTGAGGGAAGGTTCCATCATGACGTGCTTAGATCTTTAAATTTAATTTTTTAATTGGAATGGGTTATCTTGGAGGGCTCAGACCACATTCAGATCCATACATACAACAAGGCTAAGCCAAGTTCCACATTTAGTCTGCTCAGGGAAGTAGGTCCTGGTGTTGGCTTTTATGGACTTCCTCTTTTGCAGAGCCCTACTACTGTGGGAGTGTTTGGGGCTCACTTTCCTTGTCATCTGTCTCTTACTAGGACATTTCACTGCTCACCAATCCCGTTGCTCTTCTCCTTGCTCTCTTTCCCTCTGAAATTTATATTCTCTAATAGTTCACTGCATAATGTTAGTACTTAAAACCACTAATTCCTCTTTTAAATTTTTTTTGTAACATTCACAAAAACACTTTGATAAAGATGTCCTGAGAAGTCACATTTTTGCTTTATAGGCATCGCATTGTTTTGCTCTACAATATTGTGGTCATCTTAGCTGTTTTTCAGCAAAGATATTTTAGGTTTTTATCTGAAGTATGGCCAATTGATTTCTTAGAAGCTCTTATTAAGATTGTAGGTCCTTTTTATAAAGCAAGTATTGTACTTTTGAATGTCATTTCTTCGTCAGTGGTATAGTATGCCATTAAATCTTGAAAACTTTACCATCAAACCATCAATCAGTTTTTGCCCTCTTCCATTTATTGTATCTTTGATATGGAGTCTGCCTTCAATTTAACAGATTAGTAATTCCATTGTTAAAGCTTTATATGTGTATTTTGTAGGCTCTAGATCCAAGATGGGTGCAAAATACGTATTTTAAGAAGTTAAAGATATTCTGTTGTGATTCAGAAAGATAGTTGTTTGAATGAAAAGGAATAATTAACTTTGCCTTTTACATTTACCCTGTGTTGGAAGAAAAGGGTTAAAAGTGGAAGAATTGTGAGGATAGTAAATATGCTTACATGACCTTGCTGTTGAGAATGCTAAGAATACCAGGGTGAGAAAACTCCATTTCTTATGCCCAATGCTGTTCATCTTCTGCTTGCTTTGAGTAGTAGAATTCCTGTTTAGAGATAACACACTCTAACAGACATCCCTGGGCCTCCTACTCGGACAGAGTGAGAGTACAAAAGCTCAGAGATCATAAAATATCAGCCTTGTGATACACTACACATGCATGAAGCCCTTTGGTATATTGGGGCAGGAAGTGGCCCCTCCTGCTGTCTGCTAGGAAGAGCTGAGCTTAACGGAACCTGTGTCCCTGTGTGTCTCTGACCGCTGGCATGAGCTGAGCCTAATGGAGCCTGTGTCCAGGTGTGTCTCTGTCTGCTGGGATGAGCTGAGCCTAATGGAGCCTGTGTCCAGGTGTGTCTCTGTCTGCTGGGATGAGCTGAGCCTAATGGTGCCTCTGTCCAGGTGTGTCTCTGTCTGCTGGGATGAGCTGAGCCTGATGGAGCCTGTGTCCCCATGTGTCTCTGTCTGCTGGGATGAGCTGAGCCTAATGGAGCCTGTGTCCAGGTGTGTCTCTGTCTGCTGGGATGAGCTGAGCCTGATGGAGCCTGTGTCCCCACGTGTCTCTGTCTGCTGGGATGAGCTGAGCCTAATGGTGCCCGTGGCCAGGTGTGTCTCTGCAACCCAGCATTGTTTGTGAGGGAAGGAAATAAATCTACTCTTTGCATTTCAGCTGTGGTATGGTGGTTGCCCTGGTTACCTGTATATGTTGATTCATACTCCCTATAGTCTAAATAACCATTTTTTGTTTTGGAGTGTTTCTTTTTGATTTTGTTATGGCATGTTTTAGTGCCTTTTATACTGGATATGGCTGAGTACTTTTCATCTGAGTCTGGTGCCTTTTCAGCATTTACTACAACCTCTTTGGCTTAATAAAAGGGCTACCTTTATAGACATGAGGAAATGACTATGTTGTTGTTATGTGTCAGTAATTATAGTTCTTATGTTACCATAATATTAACATAACCCTCATGTACGTTTCTGAGCCACCAGTAGTGATATTCTTGGTGGATGACACATACGTGGTCTTGAAATGTCATTAGGTCATGTTTAGGAAAGTGACCTTTAGGAAGCCCCTTCTCTTCTTTCTTGAAATGATGCAATTAACTTAATGAAGCAGGGGCAGTTGGGAATGGATTCCTGATCAGTGTTCCCAGGTGCTGCCAAGTCCTGGTCTACGTGAGGAAAAATGTTCTCAGTGCTGATCAATGTCTGCTGTACTGATACCTCGAATTGACATCTTCCCCTTAGCAGATGAAAACTGTGAAAGAGCTATTATGAGTATATAAACGTGTCATAGTCAGAAAAGAGAGCAATTTACAAGGTCTGGTAAA
Source organism: Vireo altiloquus (assembly GCA_013396875.1). NCBI lineage: Eukaryota > Metazoa > Chordata > Aves > Passeriformes > Vireonidae > Vireo > Vireo altiloquus. Next base: position 624,354 of record VZRF01010041.1, read on the forward strand.
TTTTTCTGTTTCCAAACACCAAAAAGAAGTAAGCACGGGTGCTGGCATATTTGAACTCAAAGTTTAATGGATGAAATTCATCTAGGATTACTCCTGATAGTGTTCATAGTGTCTCATCTTTTCTGAGGCAATTTTTAAATGATGAAATAGATACCATACAGTGACGGCTCTGAGTAAATAGGTGGCAAATGGTTTTAAAAATTTTGTACATTTTCTTACCGATTTATTTTATTCTTGATTTTGAAATATGAAGTTACTTAAAGGAAACTTGCATAAAATTAAGTTTACTGCTTTTTCTTGTTGATTAAAATATTTTTAACATCTGTATGACCACCATGAAATTCTGTGGATGCTGATGTCTTCTAAACAGTACTGAGAGAAAGTAGTTTTAGTTGAGTTGTAAAATGTATTAAAACCAGTGTAAATAAGCAAGTTAATCACCGTAAAGTGTTCATTCTGCACTTGTCTTTGTCAAGTGTTTTTAGGAATTCACCTGTGATCTAAGCAGTTACAGCAAAAAAGAAATAGAAAAATCCTATTTAGCTCTAGTAAATGTGACAAAGCATAATATATAACTAGTAAGAATCTTTGATATACTAACTATAATTGATTCCAGCGATTTGTCTGTTAAAGCCAATGCAAATAATTGTAACATCTGTCAAAAACCAACCACTAGCATGAAAACCTTTTAACATTTTGCACTTAATAAACTATTTTATACATAAACTACCTTATTGTTTATATTAAAAACTAAAAAATATTCGGCCTGTTCCAGCCATTCTAACAAAAACTTTAATAAGTAGACATTGCATAAAAATGACACAATCCAGCAGTTATTTGGTAAGGCCAGCATAATCATAAATTTACCATCCATGCTTTTCCAAAAATACTAACCCATATTGTTCTCTCTGGACCTGTTGCAGGGATGACTAATCCAGCTGCTGAGGTCTCCCTTTATGTGTTTGATGGAACACTTGGCTTGCTAGGCTACAGCTGTGTGTTTATGTGCAGTGCACACCTGCAGGGGCCTGACAAATAGCTGTAGTATGCGGAGTATACAAAATTACCCTGGCAGTGCTGCAAATAAGGAAGTTTCTGTTTTGAAGTCCATATGTGTGTGAGCTTGAGATGCCAGCTGGGGTATTTATGTTGCATTGCACAGATGTAAAACTGCCAACTGATTTTATACCAAATAAAGGCTAATCTTTTTATACATACTTGGTGTCAGAGTTATGAAGTGGTACATAAGAATGTTCTCACGACTTAGCTCTTTTAAAATAAAAGCTGACATTAAAAATGCTTGAACACACAATATGCATGGATGCTAAAGATAAAAACGTGGTGTATTTACTTAGATATCTGCTGTAGCATGGTATTTTAAAGGTTTTATTATTGGTGATATATAGTTTTTAGCTGCACATAATCAGGACTTGATTTATTGTATGCATATACACTATGCTATATATTCTTTTTTCCAGGAAGTCACTTCAGCTCTGTGGTGAATCCAGTTTATGGGTTCTGAAATGTGAAAGTCCAATTCATATAGCTACCTAACTTGAAAGCTATATTGCTTTCCTATTTTCAAATGTGTTTGAGCACAGTGATAATCTTTCATCAAATATAATATGTATTTTGAAAATTGTTATCATTGTTAGTAAACCTTGTTTGTGAAGATACTTTTAAAGGTAATACTTACTTATAAATACTAAAGTAATTCAAATGGAAACACTAATTTCATTTGCTGAAGCTAACAAATAGCACAGATATGAGTTCTGATAGTTTGATTATTTTAGTCAGTTGCTTGGCTTTTGGTATGAAGTGGTTGCAAAGACAACAAGGTGAAATTAATAGTTTTGGGTACTTAAGTACTGCATGCTTAATCCTTTTTAAATGCCTAAAATGAAGGCTTAGGGTGGGAGAGAGGGTTAATGTACAGATGTGAAAGTGGACAACTTTTGTGCTTTTGACTAGTCACTGGACGTTCTCTAAGCCTTTAGTTACTTTTTTAGGCTTAACACACTTTTCCTTGTTGTTTTTTTTTTTTTTTCATTACTGTATGAAGCAATTTTAGTAATGTTTTTAATTTGTTGTTTATTCTGGGCTACTAAAACATTTGAAGATGTGCAGAATTCTGCTTTGGCTTACTCTGTCACAATGTATACTTGAAAAGCATTTATGCTACGTGTGTAAGAACAAAGGAAATGGGAGCTATGTTGAATTATATCACTATAGAATGTGTCCCAAAGGACTTAGGAATTTATTTTGCTAAATGTAGTGCACAGCTTAGAACTGACTAGCCATCATACACAGCTCACCAGGCTGGTGGAGTTTTTTTAAAGCAAAAGAATTTTGTACTTATGCACATATGCGTGCACATGCTCACCCTGAGAGAGCAGTCTTGGGCTTCTTGTGCTTAAAATGAACATCTGCAAGTATCCCCTCAGAAGCTCAAACATTATCCAGGTTCACATGGTTTAGAAATAGAGTTTTTTGATGACTGAATTTTAGAGCAGAAACCTCAGGCATTACTGTTAGTTAGCTGAAGAGTTGAGCTGTACCCCCATAATACTGCCAAGGCATGTCCTCTTGGCTGACATAAGTGTGCCTGTGAAGGTGCTCAAACTAGCATTAACTGCTGAGAACTAGCCTGTAGAGCAGAGAGGGCTGGAAACAACGCAGAATGCCAGATCTCAGTAGAAAATGGAAACACTTCAAAAGAAGTTACTTCTGCTAGATGAGTATAGGAAGTCTTATTTGTTGTTATATCCTCTGTTTAGGAGGTAAATTTAAGACCAAAAGAGCAGAATTCTGTTGGTGGGTTAAGAAATATGTTGCAAAGATGGTTCAGTTATTTTGTGGCGGGACCAGCTCTGTTATAGAAGGATATCACTTCAAACAGATTGCCGCCCCTGCAGGTTGCAAACACACAACTGAAGGCTTCTAGTTCCCAGCTCATGCACAGATGTCTTTCAATAAGTTTAGCCAGTAATTTCTTCAAATTGCTCAGTTTATCAGCAGCACATGTCATCAATCCTGGAGTAGTTGCTCAAGTCAAACTACAGAATCCTTAGCTTACAGACACAGCTGCAAACAGGTGAACAGGCAGAAAGTAATTTGTGCAGCTTGGTGGCTGTCAGACAAAAGACAGACAATCTGTGTTTAAAACAGATTGCAGGCCTTGCATGAGCCAGACAAAAGGGATTTCTACAACTGCAAATAATTCCAAGGTTAACATATTTTCCTTTCTGCCATTAGGTGATTTGTTAAAATTGGAAACAATGAGCATTATAAATCTACACAGAAACTAGAGATAAGATGAAAGAGAAAAACAGATCGCTAAATAAGTTTACATCCTTCTGTTGAAAAGCATACAACTGGTATTCATATAGCACTCCTTTTTATAAACTAAACCAAGTCATAATACCTATAAGGACATGTAATACAGATCTTTAATTGTGCTAAGGAAGTCTAATTGGGAAAAGAAACAGCATTGTAAAATCAGTACGTTCATAGTATTGTTTCTCTATCTTAAAAATTTGACCTTTTTATCTTTTTAAAATCTCCTTTGGTTATCATTTAAAGGTACTGTGAAGATTTAGCAGGATTTAACTTTAACTCTGAAGTCCTCTCTTCCTCAGATATTTTAATATTGGGCAGATTTATCAAGATTTACTGTACCAAGTATATAAAAGTGAAAATTTGTAGCAAACAAGTTTATTGTAGTTACTAACCTAATTACAGTAAATTAGAAAATATGGGATTGCCCAATCACAGATATTACCTCAGACGTGTGACTATAGGATATCTATTCCTTCCACTTCTCATGGGCTCAGTAAACTTGTCTTGACCTCAAAACTTCTGCAGCCTTCCATGAGGTACTAATCAAGCTAATGTAATATAGCCCTTCTTCCTGTTTAGTTCAGTGAATAAGTGCTTAGTGCAATAATATTGATGGGTAATTCTATGCCTAGTTTAAGTTTTGGCAAATTTATTTTCCATGTTACTTAAAATTTACCAGCAGAGAGAGCTTATGGGTGGAAGAACATGCAAAAAGTAACTGTCTACTCTAAAGCAGCATCTGCTTTTGTGATGGTATGATAGGGCGTAGGGGATAAATCATTCTGCCTTGAAATACATGGAAGTCAATGTACTTTGTTTGTAACATAGTGATACACGTTATGATGAATTTATGAATACAATGGATAATCATGCAAAAGTGTTTACAAAGTTGGGCCATCAAAACCCACTGTTGTTTTCTTAATAAAAAAATTAAAATATGTTCTTTTTGTTACAGTCATGCCTATATTACGCACTTGAATCCAGAATGAGTATTGTCATAATTGAAGACTACTGTTGTTAGGCTATTTTAAGTTCATGCTACTATTAAAATATGGCACTAAATTCTGCAGGGAAACCTGATGCTGAGGCTGAATTGAAAAATTCGTTAAATTTCTCAACTATAAAGATATCATAAGCATGTACTTTAATAAGCTATAGCATGGAAGTACCCTTTTTCATGTCTTCTGACAAAATGCAAATTTGAAGATAAAATTGTATGTTTAATACGTGCTATTGTTATTGTATTTAATATGTCCTATGTTATAGGACTCCTTGCATTTGAATGTTGTTTTCTTTTTTGTATCTTTATTAAATAGACAGTAAGGTTTTAAATGTCTCAAAAATTAATCACGCTAATGGAGATTTTGTGTTCTTTGGCCAGGAAAGATTATATGCTAGGTTCTTTCTTTGTGATGCTGACAGCACATGTATTGCTTGTTGGTTGTGCAGAGTGTATGCTGCAGCTTGCAGCCTGACATTGCTGTTGTGTTCTGTGCATGGGCTTCATGTATTCACTGTAAAGGTGAGATCATCATCTTTAAAGGATGGTTTTAATTTGTGTTGGTGAATCAAGTGGATACTGTATTTAAGGAAGGGGAAAAAAGTGTATTCATGCAGGTTGCTGTCTGCAGTCCAAATTGCTGATCAGAGAGTCTTTATACACATCGGTAATGTGCTGTGCAATATAAGCTGAAATATATTCCACAAGGGAGGAAAACGGAATAGGTTACATACGCTGTTCCTAAGTGCAATGAATATAAAACTCCATTACTCACTTTAAGCAGGTGCTTTTTATATGAGGCTTTAAAGAAATATAAAACTGCTGGTGAAATGATTGGTTTGTACAGACACGACTTAACTTTCAGTACTTTGACCAGATAAAGAGGCTAAAAATATTTCTATGAACATTTCTTAAATGAATTCAAGTATTAAAGGTTAATATCCTCCTAGTGTAAGAAACTGCCATTCCAGACACTAAATGTGCTGTTTTCTTTAAGTCCTCAGGAATTACATAGACTATTTAAAAGAAATTACAAACATGTTTGTTAAAGTTAGAGCATTGTGTTTTAAGTTGATTTCCTAAACAACCTGTATTAAATTGTTGGAAGGAATACAGTGATATAGAGAAATGCAGTGTGTTATAGAAAACTGTGATGAAGAATGATACTCCAGTTAGAAAAAACCCTCACCTTTAATGAAAGTGAAATCTTATCATCTATGTGCATGAAAAACCACATGTAAAGCGGTAACATCAGGCCTTTTATTTAAAGCCGTGTATACTCTCTGAGAAGGAGAATCATGGGAAGATTTTTCATGATCATACTGATATACTGTATTTTAATATTTCCATTTAATTTCTGTCATATTTTACATACCCATTCTGTCCCTGCCATTTCCTACTCCTTTATACTCAGTGATTGTAGCAGCAATCTCTGTAGTCTGTCTTTGAATCACGTGACTGTGGCTTTCTTCCCAACTGAAGGATGTTAACATTCTCTTTTGCTTCTCCCCCAAGCCTAGCAACTCAGGAAATTAACTGTTAATGATTACACCTTAGATGTTCTTTATTTTTGATAATACCGTTACTGAACACGGCTGACCTTCTTTTGAATTTTTATGAACCTTTGCGGTTTCATCACTGCTCACAGGATTACTGTGTCCATCCTCTTGAATCTTGTTTTCCTTTTTACTGATCCATAACTGTGCTGTTCTATGTTCAGTTAGCTCCAACTGAGCCTGTGAGAGATTTCAGCTGTTGGATATTGTGTTTGAGTGCAAACAGGTGACCAGGTGTCATATGTTACAGGGAAGCTCACAGTCATGTGTAGGTCCAGGTGATATCTGACACTTCTTGTCTTTTGCATAGTAGGTATGTTACATAGGACTGTAAAGTTTGAATCTGCTCTGGTGAAAGAGGCTTTTAAAGGCAATACAACTCATAGAAAGTGTTTATTATTTTTATAGATGCCAAATAGCTTATTTGAGTAGATGTGCCTTAGAGAAAGGAGCTTCACAGGTGCAACAGAAGCTGATAAGGTCTGAGATGAGCTCTGATTTGTCTGAGAATTTGTTCATTTGCCCTACAGTTTGCTGTCCTAGAAAGTTTTTCTTCAGTTGCTACCCAGCTTTTTGCTAAAAGAAGAGTTGTAAAATGCAGACTTTAGTCCAGAGTCTAAGATAAATTTCACTTCTTGCTTAGTGTGAAGATAAACCCTTTGAGCTAGTACTGGATTGAGCTTGAACTAGACTAGATAGAAAATGCATTTCAGATTTTTTGAGATCCTATGAGCATTTATTAATCAAAGTGTTTTTATATATTTTTACATGTTAACATTTAGCATGAGCTATTATTCTGTTACAGCAAAACTACTGTATTTGAAATGGATAGAAGGGTTGTACCACTGAAATGGGAGCAAGTGCATGGCTTCCAACCAAAGGGTGTGTTACTGAGGGTGGAAACTGTGAGCTCTTTCTTCCATCTATCTGTCTTCATCCTTTTCAGGATCTTGCTTCAAATACTTTACTGTGTAAGTTTCTCAAGTTCTTATTTGTCTGTATCCTGGAAGTATTTGTATCCATGCCACTTTCAGCGTTTGTCTACTGACAGCTCATAGGTGTGGGCATTGATAGGACATACTTTTCTAGAGTTAAAATCCAGATTTTGATAGGGTTTTTTTTGCATTTTCTTGGAAGACAAAAGTTATTTTAATGCATCAACTTTGGCTTCTACCATTTGTGTCAAATGATACAGAATATCTGAAATCCAGCTGTTGAATTGGGCAGAAAGGAAAATTAGTCCTTTTCTTTTTGAACCTCTGTTTGCAACAGCAGGAACAGTAGCACTAAAGCTGCTTTAATCCTGTGTCCTGACCAGTGTGATATTGCCAAATCCAAAATAATGGCTTCAATTAGGTATGCTTATAATTGGCGATGCCTGAATAGCAAGAACATTAACAACAATGAGGTTAAAAGTAATAAATTGCCCAAAACGATGCTATTCACAGCAAGATTTTAGAGCTATTTGCAGTACTATTTATGTTTAAAGATGGCAGATGGCGTTCCTTTTCTTAATGTTGGCTATGTAGATCCAAAAGATCTGCAGTCCAACAGAGGGAGCAGGAGAAGTCTGGTGGTGTGGGATGAGGTCAAGGTTGCTCCTGGCGGAGGGGTTTGTGATTGTCTGCGTTGCCCAGGCCTAGCCTCCTCTGACGTGCGGCACGCCGTGGGACAGCTGCTTGCCTCTCCATAGCCACACCTTGGCACACAGGTCTGCTACCCATGTCTGACCTGCCCTGGCTTTTCCCTGCAGCTGCTGAGGTAGAGCTGTTCCCACCTAGTTCCCCTGCTCTCACAGCACTCAGGCCCAGCTTTGTGCCGCTGTCAAATCCAGTACAGTTTTTTGCAGCAGATTTCTCTCACAGAGGGATTGCTACTAGTGAGATTGACATCTTCCCCCCCACGTTTTCTATCCTGAAAAAACATAGCAAATACTACATAGTAGTAGTTTAAATAAATATTACTAATCACACGTGAAGCTTAGCAGTCAGTGTGTGACACTTGCAAATTGTTGTCCAGCAGTGCTCCAGTCAGTACCATTGCAGGTGGAAACAGCACATTGGGAGTTATGATAGGTCTATAAGGGAATGTTTCTATTACTAGAAAGGAAGCATGGTTAAAATTTTCACCCTTATCTTCACTAACATCACCTCCAGCTGCACTGTAAAAAGCACCTGGAGGAGGGTGTTTGGTCATCCCATTACTTCTTTTAGTGAACTTGGCAGTGTTAAGTTTGCAGTTGAACTTAATGATGTTAAAGGTCTTTTCCAGTGTAGATGATTCTATGATTCAGAGATTCTGTGCATTTCAGTGGTAGCTGTGTAGTTCTTCTATGAGCATTCCAAATTAAATCCACATTTTACCCGACTGGATAATCACTCAAAATAGATTATTGATAAGGAATATTTAAAGGTTCTTCTTACCTAGAATGCCTTAAACATGTTATTCCAAATGTTCTATGTTTTCTTCAATACTGGTTTTTGAACCACAGGTTTCTTATTTGCCTCTCCATTTGAATCAGGATTTTAGAAAAATCAAGAGGCTTTTGGGTTAGGGCAAATGGGGACCTGTATGAAGGAGATTGTGTGGGGAATCTTGAAACAGGAATGTAGCAACAAGGTTTTGCCTTTTTTAAGTGACTCTCCCTGTAGGTGTAATGCTGCTGTTCTTTAGCAAGCTGGGAAGTATTTTGCCATACATAAATCTCTGTTTATAATGATGGTCCTGCATCTTGTTTAGTATTTAGGCAATGGAGAAACTTCAATTAATTTACACACAGTTTAAGGATTTAAGTGATTAGTTAGATTTTAACATGTGCTTTTTGCAGCTTACGTTCTGATGAAGAGAATGATAGATACTTAAATTGATACATTTTTTATCATTGTTGCCCAAGAACAAAGCAGCTTGACCCTCTTTAAGGGAGCATTTCAGTCTGTCACTAAATTTCACCCTTTCATGCATTTACTTTTTCTTTTAGTACCACGATTGAAGAGAAAATAAAAACAGAGCTATATTTTAGGACAAGGTTCCCTTATATGTGGAGCTCTGGCACAGAAGCTCAAGACAGTAGAAAATCTGTCCAGTTCACAATATATTAGAGGCAAGACAAGTCTACCATAATCCTTTTGTTAGTACCCTGTTAAGTCTTGGGAGTGGATGGGGATGAAACAGTAATTTTTTAGAATAGTGATATGTAGACTAAAAACTGGTTGACACGTTTACATGAAAATAAATAACTATGATACTCAGAATAGAAACCATGATGTTAAATAAAGTTGAGTTAGCAAAAACACCCAAACAATTGTACCTTGACAGTTCCTTAAAATAAGCTGCCTGAATTACTGTTTTGAAGAAGAAAGCAAGCAGTAGCCTGTATGTACATTAGGGTTGGAAAATATGGTCTGTAGACTATGGTGACAGATGATAAATGTGCAGTTGTGAACACAGTAAAGATGCGTGAGGTACTTCATTGCAAAGATATAATTTTACTATGAAAAATCCCCAGAAAATACTTATCCCCGGCTTCTACATTTTAGGAAAACCTCTTTTTTTCTCTGTTTTTCCAGTCAAAAAATGAAGAGGGGCTTGTGGGGGTGGAGGAGGGAACCCCAAACACTACATCCCAGTGTTTTCAGGTGATGGGTGTGGGGAAGCAGAATGACTGAAAGAGATGTTGAAGGTCCTGTGTTGTTGCTGTTTTATTGCGAAGAGGAACGTGAAAGCTTTATGCTGTCCCAATGCTTTGAACGTGAGAAGTAGGACTGGTGCCAGTTAGAGCTGGTCTTTGTGGCTTCTATTAAGTTCTTTCTGGAAGGAGGAAGGAATTAGGTTTGGTTTTCACTTGGAGTTCCTCCGAAGTCAGCCATCTCCCTAACCAAGTCCAATACAGACTTTCAGAAGTTCTCACTGAGCACTGCCTAAGCAGAGACTGAACACAGATGAGTATCTCTCAGGAAAGAAATGAGGTTTCTCTTACGCTTCAATTTGTTTACTAGCTTTTCTGTGTTAGTCATGTAAAAGCTAAATACATGTTCCTGCGAAAATAATCTGACATTTTTTGTCATGATTCCAGTAAGACTTATGCCTCAATGTTATTTCATTTAGTTAATAGCTCCTTACTTTTGTTCAGGGATTGATCTTTTTACTGTTTGAAATAATTTTGACAAGTATGTGACAGTCTTTTACTGTATCATGTTGCCAAACCATAGTTTATTGGTACTTAATGCTTTAAATATTGAAATTTTTCCTTCTGAGGCCACAGCCTGAATGTGGGGACAATTCATGTGTTGCTTCTAGAAGTTTGTCATGCCTTACTCATTTCCTATTTCATATTTTGCAGTTCTTTCTTTTATGATCTTTCTAAAGAATTACTGTATTTCACGGATTTGGTGGTGCACAGTACTGGCTGTTGTCCTCAGAATCAGTAATACACCTCTTTTGTTGACTTTCCGTCCTTGTTATTGGTCAGTTTAGATTTTGTTTCTTAGTTTGCCAGTGATTATTGCAAATTTGCCTTATCGCAAATGGATTGGTAAAAGATCTTCATTGGTAAATTCACTAATTAGGGAATGTTTTTAAAGAGGGCTTAAATAAGTGCTTAGATTTCTAGGCTTGTTAGCAGAAATCCTGAGATATAATTGTGACCTGCCTTTAGGTTTGCCCCTTGCTTGCATATGGAATGCTACTGAATGCAGGAACTTGGGGCAGGCTGTGCGGTTGGGTTATGTACATGGAACAGACCAAAGCTATACCCAGAAAGTTGGAGGGAGGATGTGAATACCTGTTTCAAAGTGTGGGAAAACCTTTCTTGATGGCACAGTATTTCTGTGTGTGTATCTGGAACACAGTGGCTATTTAGGCTTGGAGTTTTAATTAAAGTGACTTTAAAAGGTGTCAAGGTGTAGTAGATTTTAAGTTAGGAAACTTTTCTGCCTATTTTTGGGTTTCACTGTATGGAAAAAACAGCTTTTTAAGTCTTTGATGATGTGATGCATTCTGTGTGTCTGAATCAAGTGAAATAGGCTATGCTTGATCACCAAGTATACACGTGGCTATGTACTGGGAAGGAAGCACTTGATTTTTACTGCAAATCATTTTACAATGGGCAGGATGTTTCCAGGAAAAAAAATCAGGCATCTAGAAAATTTGTCTGGAAGGAGCCATAAATTATATTTGATCGAAACCAGTGTATGTATCTCTTTCTCCATAAAGTCTTTGATTCCCCTGTTCCTGGTGAAAATAATAAATTAACTGAAGAAAAAGTGATTTGTACTGAAAAAACGTGTTGCCTTAATCAGACTCCACTGATCAACAAAGTCAAGTAAATCAGAGTGGTGCTTCTGCAAGTGTGATTCCAGAAGACTGAGTACAGCATAAGTTCTGCTCTCTTGTCTTCCACCTTGGAAATAAGCCTTTCTCCTACTTCATTTGCAGGATATTGAATATTTGCATAATATTTGCTGTTTCGGTTTTCCTGGTTTCTGTTCAAATTCATGCTCAATGTCTTAATTAAAATGTTGTGGTTTTTTTGTCTCTGTACAAAATTTGAGCTAGTACGTGGAGGCATGGAGCTTTTCTTATCTAGGAGTTTGAACACCTTCATGCTCAATCAGTCCCCTAAAACACTACTTAAAAAAAGTTTATAAACATTGAGGGGAGGGAAAGAAGCTCTAGTCTTTACTTGCTTAAACATTTGTTTGCTAAAATAGGTATTTAAGGAGTATTTTAGTTATGGGACAACTTTTGAGACTTTGATTTTATAATAATATTGTCATGATGAAAGAAATAAGGGAGACTGTTTGGGAGGAACTAAAGTTACAGGAATGGAAACTACAGATAGAGGCATATGAAGGAAACAAGGCTTCTTTCTTCTCTGTGGAGCAGCTTGCCAGTTTGACAAGTTTATGAGAGATGGTTCATAATTTCCAAGAATTTTCAGAAACTGAAGAAAATGGCCTCCTATTTTAAACCAGTTCATTAGAAATGGTTCACCAAAAGTCTCTAAACTTTCTGTGCCTTGAAAAAGATTTGTAACTTGGCAAGGGCAATCATCTTAGCTTTAGGTGATTTTTGTCTTTGTGATGAAAGTCTAGTTAGACATTCTAAGTTTCTTACTACATTCTCTGTATAGGATTTCAGTAATTAATGAATAGGTTTCTTGAGTATCCATCAGTCCAGAGCTGTGAAAACTGAGTAGAATTTTTTTCTGGCAACTTCACCTTGATTACTGTGGTGTGCTGTGGTTATCAGGTGTTGAAGCTGAAAGCAGTTTGCCATTTGACATCAACATAGAAAAGGAAGGGCATGAATATGCTATGTTTTCCTAATACTTTTCTATTTTCTTTTCGAATAATTGAAAACAATGGACAAAGTGTTTACTATTCCTGTAACAGTAAAAAATATAGCATATTACTACTACCAGTTACTTCTTCCATATGCATGGAAATAAAATTGTTAATTATATATGACCATGTATTAAGGGTTTGTGGGTTTCTTTAAGGGCAAGCCATTAAGCTCTCCTGGCTTCCCTTCATGATCCTCAGCTGCCAGCTGGGTGAAAAGCAGTTCATTGGTTCATTTGAGTAATGCTTTGCTGACTGTCATGAATATAATGACTGGTCAGTTAGGGCAGATACACCCATGTTTTCATGAAGGTTGTAGAAAATAAATGTCTTGGATAGTGTTGTCATATTTTGCTGAAATTCAGTAATTCCAGAATTTACTTGGTGTGGGACTAGGAGTAAACAGAAACAAGTAGGGAGCACAATCACACTAAACTTGGTTCCTTTTTTTTTCAAATAGGATACTAAACTAAAATATAAGTTATGCATGTAAGTAACAAGGAAAGTTTTAGTGTCAATGCAAAAAAGTTGTCCAGTGTGTCCAGTTGTCATCTAAAAGTGAACTCCATTATGGAAATGATTTCGTTTCAAAAGTACTTAGTCTTCCATAGTGAAGTGAGAGAAATATATTGGACATCACACCTTGTATTTTGATTCTTAGAAGTGTTGCTGAAAAGTGAAAACAGCAAGAAGCAACCAGTTTTAAGAGATGGTCAAATTTTAAAAGATGGGGGTCAAATTGTGACCTCAATTTGATTTGCTTTAACTGTAATAGTGGCTGCTACTAAGAGTATTTGATAATCTTTGTTTTGGAATTGGCAAAAGATGGAGAAAACAATTTTTTTTTTCATTTGAATGCAATAGGCCTCTATTTTGCACAAATTTATAGGAACTATGAGGAGGCAGAAATGCCTACAGATAGCCTAGTTTCTGTTGACAAATGTGTACATTGTGTCAGCTACCATGACTTAGATCAAAGGAGATTTTCAGCTTTAAAAGAGGCTTACCCTGGACAAAAATGGGAATGAGGATCTATTCACACGACAAACTGGTAGTTGGTCTTTCAGACTGAGAACTGATGGGGTGTTGTAATGGAAGGCCCACAAATTAGTTTCGGTGAGCATTCTTTGAACCTGAAGGCTTCCTGAGTCACGAATTAGAAAAAGTCTGGACACACCTCAAAGACAGAAGACAGGTTAAATTTTGATAAGAAAGCATACCTGGAGTGTGGAACCTACTTTCAGATGGCAGTCTGCTTTACCAAGTGCTGTGTGTCCCTTCATATGTTGCTTCTTTCTTTCTAACTTGGAAAGTACTTTTCATTCAAAAATTATTTTAATGTCTTACCAGAAAAAAACCTTTAATATGTGTCAAGAAGACTGCTTGCTAAATGATTTTATATGCACTACAAAATACTCTTCGATCTTTAGGAACTAGAATAGGCACAGTGAACTAAGCATAATTACTAAGTTTAATCTGAAATCTTCTGTTTCCTATAATTTTTTTAGGATTTTTTTCCTTACTAGTTAATATGTATTAAAGGATGTTCTTTGGGTTAAGTCTTCGAGAGATTTTGAAAAAAACCTAATTAATTAATTCTGTAGATAATATATTACATTTCTTTAATGTGTGTAATAGTCTTGAAATATGTATAAAAATGCTTTTTTACCTGATATTCCACAATACTTTCATTGCATAATTATGGATTTTGGAACAAATTCTATGTTACATACACGAGGAAATGGTTCCATAATTATACTAATGTTTGCATAATTAACAAGCTGCTTGCCAGTTTTAACTGACAAATTCCAAGTTGCTTCTGCATGAGGGGAAAAAAAAACCATAAAATAGGCAACTTCTGTTAGTTTTTCCTTTCATACTTCTTACAGGTGTTGAAACTATTTATTTCTAATTTACAAGTGAATTTATGTGTTTTTTTTCTGATGGGCAGTGCTGCACAGAATTGGAGGGCTGGCTTCCTCCACCTATGCTCTGGGGCTGTTTTGGGGGGCTGCCCTCAAGCTCTGCCAACATATCTCAGTCCTGATGTGTACGATCCCCTGCTGTTTCTGCCGCAGTTCTAGGCAGCTCTTCAGAAGTGACTGCCAGTAGCACTGACTTTTTCCAAGTGCTGCAGTAGTTTTCTGATGCTCACAAATGAGGGCTGAGGAAAGACCACCAAAACTTATTTCCACTTGTGACCCAAGGCAAGGTTTGAACTCCAGTTTCCTCTGAAAAATGGCAAGTGTACTGTTGGCCTTCTGTACTGCTCAGCTGCGTGGATTTAATGCTTTACATAGCTACTGAGTAAAATGTTGTTGTCTAAACAAAAGCTGAAAACACTTAGTCATTTTACGATCCTGAAATTAAATGGCCGTAATAAAAACATGAGGGAGAATAGTTGACGTGGCACTTATAAAGTGAAAACAAAAGTGTATCTATGTGTGTATATGCATATTTATTATTTCAATTTCTAAGTGGTCTTGTGTGTTTTCCTCACAGTATCTAGATATATTTAATGCATAACTGTTTGTATTAAAAAACCCATATGCAACATTCTTTCACTTCCATTTGAAAACTGTGAATCGCAACAAAAATGCTGTAAGAACATCTAAGGTAGATAATTAAAATATAATTAAGTTTAAATGCCTTGGTGAAGGAATATAAAAATATTTAAATTCAACAGGCTAGTACATTTGCAGTTTTCTTTTATTAGGTGTGAAATCTAAGAATCCCCTGCCAACTCTTGAGGGCTCAATCCAGAATGTTGAATTGAAGTACTGCGGCACATCATTGGTCAAATGTGCCTCTGGGACCGTGGGATCAATAAAAATTTGTGCCAAAGCCCCAGGTATGTGCAGCTGGACCATGTAAAACTTTATTGCCTGTATAGGAGAATTGGCCTTGCTTTTTACAAGGGGAGTTACTGAAACAAGAATTTACTCATTGTTCCTATGAATCAGAGAAGGGTTTTTGTATTTTGTTTTGGGGATTTTTTGTTATTATTAAGTATGTCATGATGATCCAGTCTTGCCTCAGTATAGTCAAATTTTACACTGATTTAAAAAATACAGATTTTTTTTTTTCTGCTGAGGCAAATATTAAAGCATTCAAGAAATAGGAAAAAGACAGAATACTTTCATCTGGATTTATCCTTAGCATAATTTTGATGTATTCTCATGATTGTTTAATGCCTCATTTATCATTAATGCTACAAGTATGTATTTTGCAAGTGAAGGTTTTGAGAACTCTGTGATGTTATTTTTACTTCTTTAAAACAATTTTTCTTGAGGAGCATGTGGGAACTCATCAATGGCTATCATGTCTTAATGTATAAAAGCAGCTAATGTCAAGAATATTAAAAATTGAATGCCTTTAAATTGAGTTCATGGTGATGTTTAAATAGATTATTTCATAAAATTGGGAAGAAAACTACTCTTTTAAAGATAACCAATCACTTTATTTGCAATCTCCCTGGATGTCAAGGCATTTATAGGATAAACATTAAGTAGGTTGTTCAGTAGTTTATATAATGCTGCTTTTTCTATTTCCCCTTAATTCTGTATTCACAATGTTAATTAATAGATGTTCTTTTTGGACTAGTGAATGTTTGTCTTGAAAATTTATCTTGTTACACTAAAAGCTGTAAGGAATCTAATCTTTATCTTAGGTGATGGTGGGAAAGAGAAGCTGATTCCTTTAATTCAAGGCCCTTCTGACACCAGAGACTTACACAGCAGTAAATGGCTCAATGAGAGTAGAAAGCCAGAATCTCTCTTAGCTCCAGATTTGGTAGCCTTTACAATCCAAATTCCACAGTATATGGACTACTGCCATAATTCTGGTAAGTACAAAACTCTTGTTAAGCTGGTATCACATTACATTTTTCCTATCCAATGTAATTTTCAAAAGAGGGGCTTGATATAAAATGTGCCAAATGTCAAAGTATCTTTTACACACATTGCACACGTTATAACTTTAGCTTGCTGAGAGACAAAAGAACTACAAGCTGCATTTTGATGTATGTCTTCTTCAATAAGGAATGCTTCATTAACTTTGGTTGCCTTTTAAAATAATTATATGAAACTTGTAAACTTTAGGTAGGGAGAAGGATAAGTTGAAAATATTAGGTCTGTTCTTTCTTCCTGCTACTGGGTTGAGCTTCTTATACAGAAGTTGACACACTGAATCTTAACGGTTCATATACATTTGTGGATAATTTATTGCTAAGAATTTGTTTATCGTAAATTTTTTTAACAATTAAAAAAAATAAAAATACTACATGGCACACATCCGACCTCATCAAATTTTGTGTTATGGTGGCCTTAAATGAGAAGTTAATAATTTGTGAGAGTTGTTTGGCTAAATTTCAGGGTGTTGTTGACTTTGTGGGCATAAATACCTTCACCTGACATTCTTATGGTTTCTGTGGCCTTTAAACAAAACATTGATCTGTTATGTGTCTATGTGTCTAGTTTAAAATAATTCATGTAGTTTTTGAAATACACATGGAACTAGGTTTTGCTGTCAGTGTGCTGCTTCTTAAAAACCATGCTTCCATGTTTTTCAAAGCTTATTCTGTTGCCATGCTAGGCATGGAATGAAATGGGAAAAAAATCAATCCAAAAAAAGTATCTAGGTTAAGGAAAGCAAAAGAATTAGCTGACCGCAGTATTATGAAACACAGAAGTAACTTAAACACTTCAAGTGTGCTTTTTTTCTCTGTTTTTTCCCTGTGTAATGATTCTTGAATGTCATTTGTCTGAAAAGTAACAGTGAATTTATTACTGTCACTGCAATTTTTATGTGCAAATGTAAGCAACATTTGATTCTTATGCAGAGTTAATATTTGTAAGCACTGTGCACTCCAGCAGTTGTTAGGTTATTTTTTCAGTAACTGTACTTCTATATTTCTTGGAGAGCATCATGTTGGAAATGTTTACAGCGGTGTTTTTGTAACAATTATCTTCAGTTCCTGCTCCTAAAGCATTGCCAAAAAGCAGTTAATGATTCAATAATATCTGAATTACTCAGATCCATTTTTAAACAGAAGCTAAAATCTGTTGCACCTGTTGACTCACCTAAATAACTCTAAATATTCATAACAACAATATTTATTACTATGATTAATTGTTGCATTTTTGAGGGATTTTTTGGGTTTAATTTTCTATTAGTTCCATTTTAAAGGATCTGTACTACAGAATTACTGGTTTTGTTACAGGTCGTAAGGATCACATACATTTTAGCTCATCCATATTATAGGTAGTCCCGTTAGATGCTTGAGAGTCCTTGATGAGTTGTGACAGGAGGTGCTTACGAGAATTAAGGCACTGACAAATGAAGTGCTGGCCAGACTCATATGCAGGGACTTTGGGAGGCAAAACATTTCTTTGTGATAGACAATTGTCTGTGGTACCTATTTTGTAGATGGACAGACATATGTTAAAAATGTTAAGACCTTAGAGTTGAAAATGTACTGGGCACTTCACCTACCCCCTCAGTGTCTCAGGAGAGTTGTAGTGATTCTGCGTTCTCAATGGCAGTCGCTAACCTGCATATTCAGGCTCTAGCTCTGCTCCCCTGGATCTGTGAGGTGGCACCTGCAAGGAGTGACAGGTGAGAGGAAAAAGCTGACTGATTTGCTAAAGCTTTGGTCTCAGTCAGCAGGAAGAATGGCATATTGCAAATGATTTTAGTTTTTTAACATAAATTAAACCAGGAGTAATTACTGTTTCAGTTGTCTTAGGTTCTGTGCAAAGGATCAGCAAAACAAAAGCCTTTGCTTTCAAATAGTTGCTGAAGAAACGATGGCAATTTAATACAGGAGATATGGCTATCATTTTCATTATGACTGTGAAAATTACATGTAGGAAAAACATGAAATGCTTTGAGAGCATAAAAATGCATTTGCTGTCAGTTGCAGCCACTTCTGGGAGTTTAAAAAGCTATACTGGATAATTTCACAGGAAAAACTCATCCCTTGGGAATAAAAAGGCTTTTTAAAGCTGTTCTCCTGGAGGTGATTGTGCAGTTCTGAAGTTCTGCTGTTTGTGATTTTTTTCCTAATAATGATGTATATAATGTTCTGGAATAGGCATTTGGACTAATTAATTCATTAAAGTAAATGGAAAATAACTTGGTTAAAAATCAAAGCAGCTGTTTGGATGTAAAATGCTAAGGAGGAGGTCATGCAAATGGCACGAGCTTCTACTTGAATAAGTCAGGGCATATTTTTCTGTAGAACAGGTAGGGGATTGTTCCTCCTCCTCTCCTTGTTGCATCAGCAACTGTCTACTGTCTTGTAGCACTTTACTCATATGATCCAGGGTGATCAGGAAGGTTGTGCAACTTGTTGCACAACTTCCTTCTACTGCTTGCCTGTATGTGGCCTTGCAAAGTTTGAGGGTGTATTTACAATCTGAGGAATAAAGCATTTGGCACTAGTATCTTCCTTTTTGCTATTTCACTTGCGCTGTTCAGAGGAAGAGGAAAAAGAATATGGTTCTAGTAGTACCATACTGCATTAAGTACAACCATCAAAGGAAAAATCTCTAAACTGTACTTTCAAAAAGGGCAGCATTTAAAGCATGTGATGTGTAGCAAGTATAAAACAAGTGCATGTACTGATGATTACCCATCAGGAGTATTTTACTTTTGGATGCATAAAGTGTCGTTAACACAGTGGAAAACTGATCCACCAAAAGGAAGTATTTCGGAGCAAAGAATGTAAATATAACTTTGTTTAGTCCTCAAATACAAGTCTGAATGCTGTGAGTTTCATTTTGGATACTTCTGTTGTATGAAAAACTGCCCCAGGTGTCTCTATGCATAGTTGTAAAAGTCGGTGAATATGCTCCTCAGTCTTTAAACTGCAGCATATAAAGTAAATACAAGAGAGGAGATTATTCCATTACCCCAGAGCTTGGGAAGGTCTTCTTACTCTTTCTCTGAAATAACCCTGGCTTTATTAACCCTGGGAGCAAGCTGCAGACCTTGTTTGTTTCACCTGGCCTTAGAGAGAAGAGGGAGATTTCAAAATGAATGCTGGTGTTAGTGGTTAATTATGAGCAGCTGTTGAATAGATGAGGTGAGCTGATTACGCTCTATTTGGTTTGCCGTATTGAATAATTGGGAGTGCGTGCACAGCCAGTGTATGGACAGCTTTATTACAAATAAATCAAAAGGAACAAAAAAAAATACAATTAATAAAGTTTTCCCTGAGATCAGCTTGAATAGTCAGTAATGCAGCAGTGAAATAAGGGATTAAACAAAAATACTTGTATTAATATCATGCTCATATGTGTTAAATTTATACACCCAGTGGAGTAAAGCAAGAGAGGGAAGGCTTCTCTAATTTGTCAAAGCTGCAAAAAGGCTGAAGAGCAAACATTCAGCCGTGTAGAAGTTGGTATTTCTTGTTTAAGTGATATGTTTCTCAAACTTCCAAAACTTTAGAATTTTTTTTTCCTCGGTCAGTATTTGGATTTAGATAAGATCACTCCATTGACCCCCTTCCCATGCCAAAGGGAAAAAATAACTGAAGAAATAGTATCTTCAAGTATGAAAAATTGCCATAGAAGTTGTACCAGCAGGAATATTAACCTTTTATTATTGTAAACCATCTGATTTTTATCTGTTAGAACTTAATAGAAAGGAAGTGAGAGATTATAGATATGTTTGGTTTTATGCATATACACCTACATATGCCCCCCAACTTCCCCTTTTTTGCAGTTAAAAAAGCATGTCATTGATATATTTAATAATTTAATTTTGACTGCTTGCACTAGGGATATTAGTCTGAATTTTGAAGTTGGAACAATTACATTTTTAAGTTCTCATCTAATTTAACTGAGTCCTTGTGGTAGTAAGCAAATAAGTAAAAAATTTCTAGTAAAAGAGAATTCACAGTCTAATTTGAAGTATTTTGGAAAGCTTTAACGCAATGAGTGAATAAAAATGCATACTATATTGGAGTAATTAAAGACAATTCACATTTGTGGTTTGGACATAAATGTGTAAAAATTATACCCATCTATCTTATTACATTTCCTTTTCTCTCCCTGAGGATTTCACTATGTACTTTATCTGTAATTGTTGCCAGTTTTCTATCAAGTTCCCACTGGGCTTCTGGTGCAAAAAATCTTATCCTCTCGATGACAGAGCTTGCCTGAATGATTTCATGCTCTTAGCATTTTTGTTCACGGGAATTAGGAGGAGAATGTAACTGCAGCTGAACATAGCATCTATTTTTGTAATTTTGAAGTTTAGACTCTGTTATTGGAACTAAATGAAGAGATGCAGGTGTTCTCCAGTTCAAGTCCTTTGGGATTTTTTGATGGTAGATGCTTGAAAAGAAAATGCATGTGTTTCCAGAGTCAAACAGCAGCTGTGGACAAGGATTTATGTTTTTCTCAGAACTTTGGGATTTCAAAATGTTACATTTAATCACATGCACAGAAAGGAGAGCAAATGTTAAAGATGTTACATATAAAACTAGAAGACTGATCTTTTTACCATACCAACTAGTTGTGGGAATAGAGGAACAAAGTGATCTTTAATCTTAATATGCACAATTTCAAAAGGATTATGATAGTTGCCAGGACTCTGCTCTTTTGAGAAATGTGCTCAGGCAGTGCACAGCATTTATATCTTCTTAATTGCTTTTAAAATCTGGTTTATTTTTACATTTTTCATTGGAAAAATACGAATGTTAATAATATGCATTGCTGAAAACACTGTTCGTGTAGACTTATCTTGGAGGGTGGATTTAAATTTGGTAAGTGTACATTTTTAGAAAAAAATTTCTGGCAACATCCTATAGTTTTCAAAATTTGATTTAAAATAGCAGTTCAACTGCTTGCACTGCAAGGCTATATTTGGAAGTTTTCCTTCTGACAGAATTTGTGGGTAAAAGTATTTTGTGGTGATGCAATTTCTCCCTCCCTTTCTCTCTGGTGATTTTGTAATTAGGTGACTGTAGCAAACAAAATGTCTGACATCTTAACTTTAGCTGAATTTCAGGCAAGGGCAGCAGATGTTGGTACTGCTGAGCAATTCAGGAACGGAGAATGGTGTGGGGAAGAGCAGGTTGGTAACAGTGGTAAATGCCAAGTTAATTAATACCAAGGTAGAGAAAGTAAAAGCCTCTTTTAACATTCACCAGTTTCTGTGTGCTCCATTCTCTGCCATTACCCTCACAACCTCAGTATGTTGTGCACTAAAGCCGCATTAAATATCCAATATTTTTCCAGGCTTGAATCACCACTGCATCTGTCTTGCAAAGATCCAGCACTTAGTAGTTATTCTAAGAGAGAAGTAAATTTGTCCTCAAGTGCAGTGTGTTCCTCTGCTGGCTGCAAATTTAGATTTCATGTCCATAGGAGTAGCAGCAGGGAGGGACGTACTCTATGCTAACTAGATTAAGACTACTTCCAGTGAGTTGCATAAATCTGGCAACTGCCAGTAGGTTCTGGTTATAGAAAGGTAATTGCGCAATGCAGGAATAAGAGAGCTTGTTCAACTTTCCCTCAAGTAATTCTGCAAATCCTCTTAGGGAAGAGGTGTTTTCATCTCTCTGCTTATGTTGTGGTCAGTTTCTCTCAATATGCCATAAATCCTTCCGCAATACATGTGTTCTAGAATTCTGAGATTTTGACTAAATAGGATTCTGAGTTTTGTAAAATTTTACTTTAAAAATTGATGTTTAAAAAGGAAAAAAGGAAGAAAAACTACACTGTCATGTGAGTTTTTAGGAAGTTAGCCTCTGTAGTTAAGTTTCCTGAAAATATTTCTGATTTTCTTTCTAGCCTGACTGACTTAGAGATACACTGTTCAGCTGCATTGTGGAAGTCAAGTAATATCTTTAGTCAAAGAAGCAATTTCGCCTTTTTCCATTTTTTTTTTTTTCTTAATAGAATCACTTAAGATTAAGACTTTGGTAATAGGGCAGAATAAGAACAAAGCACATTGAAGGTGGGGACTCATCTCCAAATGTCAGGAGCCTTACACATTGCACTGGGAAACCTGTTGACTGAGTGAACTGGAAATCCTGCATTTTGTCTGGGCTTAAAACTTTTTCTCTAAAAACTCATTGTCTGACTTTCTCTTCTCTTTTCTTTTAACTCAGGATAACAGTGTTCTGCCTGTAGATAATGTAGTTGAGCTTGTAGTTCTTGGGATGGGATTTTGAGCTTCAGTATTGGCAACTAAAGATTTGATCTCGAGTGGTGGGTAGTACGAGGTGTTCAGGCTTTAAAGTACGTAAAGGAGATCTCTCCACCTTCTCTTTAAACAGCTCATAACCTAGAAAATTCTGTAAAAGAAACTAAAAAAAGTTTTTTAAAAGCCTTTAACTCATTAAATGTGTAGAAGTTAGGGAATGGCAGATATGAGATTATTTCTGCTACCTTTATTTTGTGTGTGTGCATGTGTGTTCCATTGGATTTCTGTTCACTTTACAATCTGGCAGTATCAAAGTGTTCCATATGGCCACCAAAGTCATATTTAACACTTCTGTTATTGAAAAAAAAAATCTACATGTGGGTTCAAATGATAATTTCTATTCTCATAATGGTAGAGGCTGCTGTATCTGTGCTTCCTTTATTTATGAAAATACATTTACCTTTCCCACCTAAGGCATCTGGTAAAGCATTATTCAGCAAGGTGACTAGATACTTATTATTGGTTTGGAGTGTTTTGAAAATGTGACAGGTATAGGCTCTCAGCAATTGCTGACACATAGCTTTGGACGTTGAAATCTGTTTTTAATTGAGAAAATATATGTTGGCCAGCATATTGGGATAGTACGCTCCCATTTTGAAAAAATGTCATGGGATCTTTAACTTTCTTTTGGACGCTTCCCAGACATGGACATAAGGGACTGTAACTGTTTATTTTCAAATAGTGTTTAAACTATTTCCAGGTTTTATAATTGAATTATATTGCTCTCACTGCCTCTTTCGTGATGTAAATGATTCATATAAGATAGCTACTTTTTTTAAAATGAAATGCTAAATAGATATGACTGAAAATCAATAGACTCTTGGTGGTAAATGGTAAATGCATTTTTACTAGGTCAACTTCTGTTTTTTTAAAATTTCAGTAACAAGTAATTAAATAACATCATAACATATTTGATAAAAAACAGTGCTAAATGGAGTTTCTTATTTTTAATGCAGAGATTATTTTATATGTATAAAAAATATATATTCGTTGCTAATCTAAATTTTTTTCAGTAATTTTCATGATTCAGATCTGTAGCAGGTAAAAAAAAGCACTACATTTTACTCCCAAGATTCCAGTGTTCTGGTTATAATACAAATGTACTAATACTCTCATTTTTATTATTTAGGATGCAGTCAGAGTGAATATTCAACCACATTGTCCCTTTCTACAGACATTACTGTTCAGAAGTTCCCACAGAAATTCCTTCCTATGATGTTACAAATAGTCACTGGTCAGCAGTTAAAGTTGGGCCATTACCAAGTGACTGAATAGCTAGTTTTATGTAGAAAGCAACAGTTCACAGTCAGGATTAGACAAAGCAGGTTAGAATTTTAACTTTTTTTTAAAATTCCACTAGATAACCTCTGTGATGACTCCCAGTTTAGGACAGACTCCTATAGCTGACCAAACTTGAAATAATTTTGAACAGACAGATAATCTTTAAGGTGTCGAACTTTGGAAACATTAAAATTAGTTCTGGTTTTTTTCATGTGCTGTGAAGCTTCTCAAGGTCAATCTCTATTGTTACCAGAAATCTACAGACTGTATAAAACTTAGTACTACAGGAACTATTATTCATTGTAACCTTTAGACCATTTAATCACTCCTGTGCTGTATGAGCTGATTTCATTTTACCTGTGCACTCAAATAGAACTAATATGTTCAAGATACATAATATGTACTTGTGTAAGTTGGCAGAAGGACTTAAAATTGATATCAGGAAAACAGTGCACTGTGTAACTTTTCAGTTCTAGTTAACAGCTAAAATTATCTTACCTACAAAATGTGAGCATTTAATGTTGAATGTCTTTATACGACAGATTTTAAATACAGCAAATTCAAATGCAAATGTGATGTATTTGAGGTTATCCTGACATTCTCAGTATCACGTGGAATGCTAAATCTATTTGAGAAATGCAGTGATAGGATTAGAGTGGATATATAGTTTAATTAAATAGCTAAATATTTTTAATTCTTATTTTAATCTGATTTACGCTCTTCGGTAGAGGAAAAGGCATTTTGAAAAGGAAAAAAAGCCTATTTGTCTTTCACAAGTCATGTCTGAAAGAGAAGATTCTAAGTGTTGCCCTGGTCTTGCAGCCAGTTCAGTTGAGACAAACATATGCTGGACCAAAGTAATTTGCTGACCTTACTCCTGGGTTTCCATCCAAACACATTTCTGCTGCTAATTGTTGATACTGAGTTCCTCTTGCAGCACAGCATATTAGTGCATGCTGTGACTTTTCTAAGTGCTTTCATAATTTCTGATGTATTTTCAAGTTAAAGTAGACGGATTTGGGAAAAATGTGCTTTTTCCCCCAGGAGATTTAGAAAACTCTGTGTTTGCAGAATAGCAAATCATTTTGGGGTTCTGCTTTGTGAACTTACGAGAACATTTTGTGATTATGCAATAAACTCTGACAATGTGAATGGAAGGGATTGGGAGTTCCAAACATTTCAGCTCTTGCAGGAAGAGTTTGCCTGCATCTACCAACTCTTACATTTTTAGCCTGGGTTCACAATCTGTCACTGTAGAGCTTCTGGGGCTGCTCTTCTGGGACTTGTGCCAAGCTGAAGAAATATCTTTGGCTATGCTGCCTCATGTCCAGATATCTTGCAAAAACAGACCACTGCCTTTGGGAAGGTGGACATGAAAGGACTTGTCCTGACCAGAGCTTGAGCCATGGTTTTTTTGAATTTCAGCATTTATAACTGTCATGCCAGTGGAAAAAAGACCATATTCTTATAATATGATTAAAACAATAAATGAAAATAAAGTTTAATCAGATATCAAACATTAATCTTCAAATTAATAATCTGAATAAATGTCTGACTGCCTCTTCTCATCTCCTGCTGCCCTCAAAAGTACCCGTGCTCGTTTTACTTTTGAAATAAAAATTATTAAACCATAAAGAAATATTGTGAAAATACAGTATGAACTATTAAATTAGAACTGGCTTGGCTATCGTAGAATTTTTTCCCCCTTAAAATGTGGAAAATAATGGAAATGTTGTAAATAGAAACAATACTTTGAAAAGTAATAGAAGATACGATTGCATTTAAGAATTATTAAAAACAGTATCTGGCTCAACATTAGAGAGCAGGGCTATGGAGCACATGTGATGATGGATCATCACTTCTGGATAGTATTCTTTTCTCTTCTGTATGTCCATGGCATAGATGTAATCAGTCAGATGCCTAGTTTATATAAAAGTTGATAAAGCACATCTTTTATATATTGGGCTTTGCATTAATTAGATGTACAACATATTTCTTATTTTCATGTTTGGTCATCTGTTCAATAGAAATAAAGTAATGAAATGAGAATGTGAGTTCTCTTCTGTACTTTTGAGCTCTCTTATGTCCCCGCTGTGATAAGAGAAAAAAAATTCAGTATTGAGCAAATCTTCTTTCAGGTTGTGACATGAAGATTTATACAAGGAAATGAAATATGTTCAAACTGTCTTTGTAGGATTTGAAAGATGTATTAGCCCAAGCCCTAGATTCATATTTTTCAGACAGTAAAATTATTGCAAAACACTTATTTCATACATGTTTCATGATAAATGCATTATTCAATGATAAGCTTAAAATGAACCTATTATTTTAAAAGTGTGGTTTTAAACCAGCTTTTGGAAAATCTTAGAGATAGAATGTAATTTCTTGAAAACAGATGTATGTTTTCAAGGGCACATATCAGTCATTTAAGCAGTTGCATGTCTAAACTAATCAAATGATACTTCAGTGCAAGTTGCATTCAGTTGATTAAATTCTTTTTAATTAAAAATTAAATAATTAAGGCACATTTCTGTTTTTGGAAACACAAGTAGTAAAATATAACAACACTAATTATGTTTAGTGTAAAGACTTTTATAATAATTTGAAGCCAATAATAATACTGTTTTTCTTCACTGGTAATATAAGCAAAACATGAGCCTGTGAAAAGGATGACTTAACACAACTGTTGATGCACTTCGACTGAAACATCTTTATCAAGTTAATACAAGAAGCAGTCATGCCCTACTTGAATTACTCATTTATAATGGCTGAGCAGCAGCCTGGATGTGGACTTTGAAATCCTGGGAAAATAAGATGCATGCATGCATCCAAATGTCTAGAGTCTTTAAAGCAGCTGTAAAATGTTGAAATGAGATGTCAGCTACTAGCTGTCGTCTACATTTTTAGTCTGAAGGGAGGTGTGATCGTTTAATTGCTAACCAAGTTTAAGGAAATTATAGTTACTACATCCTCAGTTAAAAACTTTTTATTTTCTAGAGGCTTTGGAACATACAGGACTGAAGAATCAGAATATTTACCTGTTTTTTTACACACTTTAATTGCACAGATTATTCCAACTTTTTTTTTAAGATCTTATTTACTTTGTTAAAATACATACATTTTTCTCCAAGTTTTATTGTGCTTGTAATGAGGGGATAATAATCCCAGAGATGTGTAAAATATCAAAATAAAGCACATGTGTGGGTAGCAATTCCAAAAAGGCTACCTTTGTGCTCAGTGAAAATATAAGAGTATAATAGCTGGTAAAAGCCCTATAGTAAAAGGATCTGTGTCTCTTTGCACTGTTGGGATGTTGCTGTTTGCAGAGTTTTTTGCAGATGATGGCATTGCCAGGTTCCTTGTCTTCACAGCTTGATTTCATGTTTTCTTTGAAAAGACAGACATATAGGAAATTAACTGTTCAACTTTAATTTTTCTTCAAATTCTTGCACAGTTCCAAAGGGCGTGCATCCCATTATACTTGAAACAGAGATTTTTCATTAGAAGTGCCAGATGTTTCTCGAGTATCCTCACACTTCCCAAGTCACCAGTATAGAAGTAAACACTCTTCTTTTGACTGCAGGAATTGTACAAGTTCCTATGACAAGGACTGAGTGAGAGGAGGAACATCCAGTTTTGCATGTTGGAACATCTGTAAGGCAGTGTGAACTTTGTGTTGCATTTTGGAGACAGATGATAAAGTCTATGTTGTATCTCTCCAGGGATATTCATAATCATCTTATAGCAGTTGAGGAGACTGCAAGGGTGCTTAATTAAGGATCATTCAGGAATTGGTCAAGTAGCTTTTTCCTTCTTTCTGTTACAAGTAGAATTAAGATGACTTGCACTTTGTTTCCTGGAAAAATCATTATCTCAGAATCATGGAGGAGAATCTATTTTCTGCACAATACCAGCAAATTAAGCCACCAACTTGGAGATCATGGCATCATTCCTGGTACTGGGAAAATGGAGAGGTGAGAATAATCCACCTTAAAGGTAGAAGTAGGATGGTTAAAAGTCTTCACTCATATTTTTTCCAAGGCAGCCTTAGTAGAGTTACTGGGTATAGCTCTTATGAAAGAGCTTTAACCTGGATTTGAAGGAAGAAAGGAATAAAACCAGGCTTACTAAGATAAACCTGGGGGCAGTGTGCCACTGTCTGAAGGATGCTGTGGTAGCAAGGTCCTTTGATCTACCATCTCAGTGGAGGTAGGGGATGGAAATCCATGCAACAGCAAAGCCACAGGGGTTATTGAAGTCTTAGAAACCATGGAAGCACCTGAGAATGGTTACATAGGAATTGGGGCTTGTCTTCCCCAAGCAGCAGTAATGAATAGTCCAACTGAAGTGCATTTACACCAATGCATGGACATCAAGCAGGAGGAGCTGGAAGCCATTGTGCAGCAGGAAAACTGTGACATAATTGCCATCATGGAAACATGGTGGAATGACTCTCACAACTGAAGTGCTGCAATGGATTGCCATAAACCCTTCACAAGGGGTAGGCAAGGAAGGAGAAGTGTTGGAGTAGCTCTGGATGTTGGGGAGTGTTTTGGTTGTGTGTTTTTGATGATGGTGACAGTAGGGTGAGTGTTTAAGAGTCAGAGAGAAGGACAAACAACAAGGCTTTGGTGGGAGTCTGCTATATTCCCAAGCAGAATGAAGAGGCAGATAAAGTATTCTGTTAGCAGCTGGGAGAAATCTCACAGTTGCTGGCCCTTGTTCTCTTGGGGAACTTCAACTTACCAGATATCTGCTGGCAATGCAATACATTGGAGAGGAAACAGCCTAGGAGGTTCCTGGTGTGTGGAAGTTAACTTCTTGACACGGCTGGTGAGCAAGCGACCTATGAAAGGCACAGGCTGGACCTGTTTGTGAACAGGGATGGGCTGGTGGGTGATGTGGTTGAAGGCCTCTTGGGCTCAGTAATCACAAAATGACAGATTTTTTGGTTCTTGAAGAAGTAAAAGGGATGGGAGGAGCAGCAGATCTGCTGCGTTGGACTTCCACAAGCATACATTGACCTGCTTAGGAGACTGGTTGAATGAGTTCCTTGGGAGACAGTCCTAAGGGACAAAGGAGTTCAGGAAGGCTGAGGAAATCTTAAAGGTATAGCAGGCTGTACCCGTGTGCTGAGAAAGCTGAGCTGTTGGGGAAGTGTCTGACATGGCTGAACAGAAGGCTTTGGCCAGAAATCAGGAAAAAAATAAGGGTTTATGACCTTTGGAAGAAGAGGTGGGAAACTCACAAGGACTGCAAAGATGATGTGAGATAATAAAGAGAGAAAATTAGAAGGGCCAAAGCCCAATTAGAACTTAATCTGGCTATGAAAGACAGTGAAAAATGTTTCTGTAAATACATCAGCAACAAAATCCATTATTGGATGCTGGGGCAAACGTAGTGACGAGAGATGAGGAAAAAGCTGGGGTACTTAATGTCCTCATATCTTAGTCTTTAATGACAAGACCAGTTGTTCTTTTGGTACCCAGCCCCTGACCTGGAAGACAGGGTTGGGAGCAGAATGAAGCCCCTATAATCCAGCGGGAAATAGTCAATGACCTGCCATACAATTTAGACATAACACAAGTCTATGGAGCTAGATGAAGTGCATCCAAGGGTGCTTGGAGGGGCTGGCAGAAGAGCTCACTGAGCCATCATCTTCAGTCATTTACCAATGGTCCTGGGTAACTGGGGATGTCCCACGTGACTGGGAATTGACAGTAGTACCCCCATGTATAAGGTGGCCAGAAGGAGGATTTGGGGAACTACAGGCCTGTCAGCCTGACCTTGGTGCTGGGCAATGTTTTGCAGCTGATCATCTTGAGTGTCATCATATGACACATGCAGGACAACCAGAAGGATCAGGTCCAGCCAGTGTGAGATTAGGAAAGGCAGGTCTTGCTTGTCCAACCTGATCTCCTTCAATGACAGGGTGACCTGCCTAATAAATGAGGGAAAGGCTGTCAATGTTGTCTTCCTGTACATTAGTAAAGTCTTTGATACCATTTCCCACAGCACACTTTTGGAGAAACTGGATTTTCATGGTGCAGATGAGTATATTCTTTACTAGGTAGGAAATTGGCTGGTTGGCTGAGCCCTGACAGTGGTGCTGAATAAAACTAAATCCCTTTGGTAACCAGTCACTAATGGGGTTTCCCAGGGCTTAGTGTTGAGGCCAGTCCTGCTTCATATCTTTATCAATGATCTGGACAAGGGGGATTGAGTGCACCTTCAGTCAGTTGGCAGAGGACATCAAGTCAGGTGGGAGTGCTGATCTGCTGGATGGTGGGAAGGTCTGCAGAGGCACCTAGGCAGGCTGGATTGGTGGGCTGAGACCAACAGTATGAGGTTAGACAAGGCAAAGTGGTGGATCCTGCACTTTGTGTCATAATATCCCCATGCAGTGCTACAGGCTTGAGGCAGAGTGGCTGGAAAGCGGCCCTGAGGAAAAGGACCTGGGGTGCTGTTCAGCAGTGGGTAGATGTGAGCCAGTGTGTGCTCAGGTTGCCAAGAAGGCTAGTGGCATCCTGACCTGTGTTACGAAGTGTGTGGCCAGCAGGACCAGGGCAGTGATTGTCCCCCTGTACAGGCTGCTGGTGAGGCCGCACCTCAAGTGCTATGTCCAGTTCTGGGCCCCTTAATTCAGGAAGGACATTGAGGTCCTGGAGTGAGTCCAGAGAAGGGTTATGGATGAAGGATCTAGAGGGCAAATCATAGTAGGAGTGGATGAAGCAGCTGGGGCTGTTAAGCCTAGAGAAGAGGAGGCTCAGGGGAGGCCTTATTTCTCTCTACAAATGCCTGAAAGGAGTCTGTAGCCAGGTGGGGGTTGATCTCTTCTCACAAGTAACAAATGATAGGACAAGAGGTAGTGGCTTCAAGTTGTGCTAGAGGACGTTTCACTTGGTTGTTAGGAAAAATTTATTCACTGAAAAGGTGCTCAGTCATTGGGATAGGCTGCCTAGGGAAGTGGTTGAGTCACTGTCCTGACAACGTTTAAAAACATCTAGATGTGATATTTAGGGACGTGGTTTAGTGGTAGACTTGGCAGTGCCGGGTTGATGGTTGGACTCTGACCTAAAAGCCTTTTCCAACCTAATGATTCTATGACTCTATATAACCAGGGAGGACAATATTTTACCTTACGCTGTTGTGTAAAGTGGAGCATTTCAGATGAGTTTGCATTGCTGTTTTCCACTGAGGTTCTCTATTGGGCTGCTGCAAACATACGATGGAGGGATGTTTGTGGTAAGAATGCACCAACCCTTGTAGCCTTTACTGTGGCTTGACTCTGTTTGGATTTAGCTGCCACAGTTTTTCACCCCTTCTCAAATGGCAGCAGCTCAGCTAGCTCCAGTAAAAGGTTTCTGTCTACTGAGATATGACTTAAGTTACTCCAGAACACTTGTACTTGAGAGCAAAGAAATTGGTAATTAAGAAGCATAGTTGTACAAAAGTAGCATGAGGTAATGCTAAGGGAACAAGATGTTTTTCATTCATTTTCTGTGAGGTCTCCCCATAGTGAAACACTTGCAAATGAATGCTGCTGTATTGGGAGCCAGTACAACTCAGACTCAGTTACAGCAGCATTTTGGACCTTGCCTTGAGGAAATGAAGCAACATCTGAGTTCCTGCCATGCCTGTTGATGTGGGACAAGCAAAGTTCTTCCACTTCTGTGTAGTCGAGGTACCTCTGCATGTTCCTTTTCCTTACTTCTCCTGCTAGGGGTAGTTATTGGCTCAAACATAGCAGCTAGCATGGAGGATTGCTCTTTGTGGGTTCCTGAGCCATAGACCTAGTCTTTGTGGGTGATTGGTTGGGGTTCACACATCACGGGGCTGTGACTCTCAGCAGCTTTGGAACATTAGAAGCCTTTCTGGGATTGCTGCTTCAGAGAAATAGAAACAGTGTAGCAAATAATAATAAAAAATTAACAAATAAAAACATGAAAGGAACCCAGCTTGCGCTCCATTTATTTCCATTTTTCAGAGAATTTTATTTGTTTTCTTAAGAGACAAAGCCTTCTTCTTACCATTCATTTCTTAAACTGGAATGCCACAGTAAGAACTTGGAAAGACCAGAGTCAATTTCTTAATTAGGGCTGGAAAAAGTGGGAATATGTAATTACTTACCAGACAGATGATATAATTTTCCTAAACATTTTCATGTTGAGCTGTGTGTGTATATAATAAGAGAACAAAATATCTATTCTCATTATATCTGTGAATAAGATATTCTGAGTATTGTTGAGATTTGGGAGGAAAGCTTAGAAAAATGATGGTGCAATCCATGGTGCATTGTGTGACCTAGCCCTATAAATATATTTCTTTAAGAGAAAATATAAATCTTTTTAGCTCTAGATGCTCTTGTTTCCCAGAGGATTATTAGTGGAACAGGAGGACAATTTCTTTAATTCCTTTATCCATAAGTCAGTCCCTTTGGAAAATCTCCAGTTGGTTCTTCATACTGCAGGAAGAATGCTAGCCAAACACTTGTTGTTTTTTTGACAAATTCTACCTAGTTGCTGTCAGTACCAGGGCAATGTGATCAACATTTTTTTAGAGAAATGCAGACAAATGCTCTTTAATATATGTGGAATAGAAAATATAGTGTGTGTGTATATATATGTATGTGTATAAATATCTATATATCTATATGTGTATACATATATGTGTTTGTGTATATATATATTAGTATATATATTTTTTTAGTGTATATGTGTAATGAATTTTTCCTGTTACTGTCCAGTAATTTTCCTACATAAGCTAGGATAATAAAAAAATATCTTACGACTTCATAGCTTTTTTTGTACTTCTTTTAAGAACTCCACCTGGCCTCGTCCTGTCATGACTATTTGACATGTGCAGCACTTTTAAACGAACTTTTCATGCCAAATTATCTTGTACATAATAGATCTTTTAGTTTATATTAACCAGTATCAATGCTATCAACACAACTTTCGAGAAATTCAGTATTTTTAGCATTATATGGCTTCTTTGCTAAATTCTTACTTTGCTTTTATAAATTAAATTATCTTCCAAACAAATAGGCTGTACCTAATAAAGTACATGTTATCCCACTAGAAACTGTAAACAGAAGATATTGTATGGCAACTTGAAATATGTCCAAGGCAGCTAGCATTGCTGCTTTTAGTCGTTTCAGAATAACGCTACACCTACTTAGAACAGCAGAATGTGCCTTGCATGTCAGTGTGCCAATGCAAATAATATTCAGACTTTCTACTCTGTTTCTTCTGTGAAGTGCAGTTTAATATTTAGTTACAGATAGTCCATTATTATTGTTAGGCTTTGGATCAAGGAAAAGATAAAATAGTCTGAATTACAAAGCATCCAATAGCTTGAATTTTCTGCCCAAGGAATAACAAAAAGTAGCAGATTGAAGTTTGCATTTATATGGTGAAGAAGTTTGAGTAGTTTTCTGTGCCATTAGCGGAACAAATTAAACTTTTGCTGCTTGAGTGCATATACCTAAACAGTGTAGTGTGGGAGGATTATCAGCCAGTTAGTCTTATTGGTTTATTGGCAGTAGAGCAGATTTAAACGAAATTTTCCCATGGCAGAAGTACTGTATCAGCGATCTCAGAGGTTTTTCTAAGAAATTTATGAAGTGGTATGAAAGTAAATTACTGAAGAGCCATCAAAGCAAGTATGTTATTAATTGACAATTTATTGACTTCATCCTTACTGCTAGTTAAAAGAAAAAAAAAAGGATTAGGATTCCCACTACACTTTGAAAGCTGCGTGAGGTCTTCTGTACGACATTTCAGTTAACCTGTAATTAATTAACTTAATTAAAAAAATATTAGTGAAAGAGTAAAAGCACACTTATTCTGATGGATCTATAAAAATAGTCATAAGATCAATGTAAATAAGTAATGGAAAGTGTGAATCTGGGTCTGGTTAGGGCAGAGCGTAACACCGATTATCTTTGATCTTCTGAGAAACTTAGTCCTTGCTCAAGGAAATCTCTCATAAACATCACTGACTAATTGCTAAACAACTGCTGGGTCTTTACCCTTCAGCTTATGGTCAAAAATATGTTGCTGTTTATTATAATGGACCATTTTTCTGTGCTTAGCTTCAATATACTTAATTCAAACAGATTGCAACTTGATTTTGTTGTTGTTTTACCTATATTAAAGGAGTAGAATAGTGATTACAATAGAAAGAAGTGATCTTCTCTTTATTCCAATTTCTTCTATTAACTTTCTTCATCTGGCTAATTATTTGTCTTCTCTTTGTATCATTTCATCTGCAAAAATACATGTTACCATCCATGTGAAACGCTGTGGGAAATACCATAAGGGTATTTTCAGACTTTTAGGTGGAAGGTATTACCTGAAGACTGGAATTTTGTAGTAATGGTAGTTAGGTATTAGTGAGCATGCTGTAGGTTTTATAAACATCTAATATTTGAATTAGGAATTTCATTCCTACTAATATTATGTAGAAGTGGAGGTCTCCTTAAACTTAAAAAAAAAAAAAAATTAAAGCTGTTTTTTCCAGATCATTCATGTACATTTTAAATTTAGAGCTTTTAAAATGTCACTCTTAATTAAGACGTGTAGATTTAATGACAGGAATATTTTTCCTCTTACTAATAATTCCCGAAGCCTACTGCGTGTAAACCACATGAATTCTCTCCTCTTCTGCCTTTTTCTGACACCTGTGAACTTCTTTGGTTATTTTCAATGGCTGATAAGTTGTTTTCCAGGTAGGAGGGAGAATGCTTGACTTTGACTCACAGTTTAATTTCTTGAGAAAATACCGTTCTGTGCAATGTGTCCACAATAGAAGCAATGACAGAATATTTTTCTTCTCTATCAGGTTTTTTGGCCAATTCACCTCTGAAAGCAGTCTCCTGGAAATCTGCTTAATCAGTAATACTGTTTTGAAAACAAACATTTTGTAAGGATCTGTCCTTTTTCATTAACAGCTGCAAACATTATAAATAAATCTAAGTAATTTTTTTTTCAGTCACTCATGATATGCTTCCTTTCTTTGATATTGTCAAGTTTTACCTACTTTGTTCATGGTACTTCAACTTTGATCTGGGCTAATTGCCATTAAATTCACACCACTCACTGACTTGGCAAGCCAGAGCAAGTTAATGCTATTCATCATCAGGAGACCTATTACTTTCTTCTGTCCCCTCTAGGCATGCGCTTGTTTGTTTAACAGCAAAATGATTTGAGCAGTTTTACATATGCTGCTCATACATTTTCCATATGAAAGAATTCTACAGCTGAATGTTTTTAAATATGTTTATTGCTTAAGACATAGGTATATTTAAAGTTTAGGGTTTTTTTCCTTGCTGCTTCAGATGCTGTTTCTATCCCACAGCGAGATTTCACAGGAGGTAATTGGAGCTTGTCCTTGGGTCAAGGAAGGATTTTTGTTTGTTTGGTGCTTCTTCACTTTTCAGAATACAGATTGCTTTTGCCTGCTAAAACTATTAAAATACATTTAAATGAGACAAATACAGGCCTTTTTCTGGGGCTGGTTTTCCCCTTCTCAAATGTCACAGGCTGTCTGATCTTGGGAGAAGAAAAGACAGAATCTCCCAAGTCAATGTCTGTCTTGAACTTGCTCATTGTCTTTGCTGGGCTGAGGTGGTAGCTTCTGGGTACTGCATAATTTACCAGTGTTATTGCTGATAGGAAGGAATTAGTTTATTAAATAAGCATATTTATTATTTTTAAGCATTTATATTAAAATTATATTTCAAATAGTAAATCATTCTGATGAAGCAAGTATATTGTATAAATTTCATATCTTTGAATTAATTTTTTTTCTCCAGAAGTAGAAGGATCACATTCAGTGGAAAATGGGACAGTGGTTATTTTTAACCCCCTAGTGCAATACTACCCTCAACAATCATCTATTGACCAGTAATAGTTCCTCTTCCTAGATAATGTAATGAATTGAGGCAAGCTGTAACATCTAACACATTAATAATCAGATAAGAATAAATAAAAACATGAAGTAGATTTTTATAATATGTGGTGTTGAATTGACTCAGTTTGAAACTGATGAAAAACTTGTTTAGCAGCATTATTGCTAAATCCTCCTGAAGGCAGCTTGGGAGATAATAACAGTAGTTCAAGCCTTTGCTAGTGAAATTCTTGAATCTTTCATAACTTTTTGACCTTCATTAGTAATGATTTTCCTGCACCATGTAAAGAATCGTTTTGATATAATCGCCTCTGTTTAAAAAAAAGAGGGGGAAATACATTTGAAAATTCAGAACATATTTTTGATTGTAGAAAAAATGTACCAATGCTACTTCCTGCTCCCCTCCAATTCAAATTGGAAATTCTGATTTGATCAAAATTATTTGAGGCGTTGGTTTTTTTTAATGAGTATCTGTTCTTTGAGTTATTTTAATTTTGTTTTGTTTACTTAATGTTCATGATTTCCAGTTACTGGTACCATCTAATGTTTCTAGTGTTTTTCAGTGTCTGCCCTAAGCCTGGAAAATTAATGTTGCTGGAATATTCTTTGAATTTTAATCTGCTTAGACTGCAGTGAATGCTTACATCACTATGTGGAACAATTGAACTGTCTAATGCAAAGTTTTTTAAATTTTGATAATTTAATTATTTATTCATGTCAAAGATAAATAATGAATAAAATGGAAGGGGAAAAAAATGTAACACAGTTGTGATGAGAAGAATGAAGGATGAAACTGAATTTGCAATAGGGCCCAGCAAAAGCAATTGGACAACAATTCTCATTTGGAAAGT
Organism: Vireo altiloquus; assembly: GCA_013396875.1. Classification (NCBI taxonomy): domain Eukaryota; kingdom Metazoa; phylum Chordata; class Aves; order Passeriformes; family Vireonidae; genus Vireo; species Vireo altiloquus. The sequence goes on from VZRF01010041.1 coordinate 660,856, forward strand.
ACTGAAAATCAACACAGTTGTGGTGAGCTGCATCCAGCTGCAGTGCCCTCATTCTCTGTTAGTGGGATAAATGTGAGGGTTTGGTACCTGGTCCACTTTTGTTCTTGCAGTTCTTTTTCTGATAGTAACAGTCTTAGGAATCAGTTTTAACAGAAATGCTTCATGGTGCCATCATTGTTCAAACAAGTTCACACCACAACAGATTGCCTGTCAGATTGCAGGATGACAGTCAAAGCAGAGCTCAGCCAGGTGCCAGAAGCAAAGTAGGCAGGCAACTGTGGAAGTATCAACCTCACCTGCACTGACTTGCTCTCTTCCTTCTAACATCCCACACTAACAAGAAAAAAATAATGTTTGCAACGGTTCTGTCAAATGGATATGTTGGAAACTGTGGTGTGAGAGCATGAATAGTAGCCTTAATGTTTAAAGATTTCAAACTACTGTGCAGATGTTGTGTTCAGGATTGTTTTGGGTCCTTTGGGTCCTTCATCTCATTTTGGAATGATGTAGTATAAATGCTTGTTGTTTGTTTGGTTTGGTTTTGTGATACAGTTTTCCCATAAGACTCATGTTAATGTTCAGGAAGCAAGATTTAAATAAGAGACTGTTTCTTGTTTTAGTAAAGTTTGAATTCTTTCTGCAGAAGAATAAAATGTGATGTGAGACAGTTAAATACAGTAAAAACTGAAATAAGCTGTCCAAGCTGAACTCACTGGACCACCCAGGTCTTGGACCACCCAAGGGACCAAGAACAAGCAATTGCCTGAAAGAGGTGGCCTTTTGCTGGAGGTCGAACAAGTTGTATTGCAGACCTTGGATATATTTGGTAGTGATTTCTTATTGCAGTTGGCGGCCTACTGGAGATAGTCCTTATTCTAAACTCCCACTGTATCAGTAATGTCCCTGTAAAAATGGCATTTCTTTTTTACTTCTGACCTTAACTTCTTTTTTTTTTTTTTTGGTCTTTTAAGGACAAAAGTAAAATTAGTGGCTTAGCGATGTGTTGCTACTAAGTAGAGATTTCAAGTTACCATAGAGTTGTGTAGTGTCACATACAAATAAGATTTTTGAATGGGGGGATATTTGGTGTCATTGGTAGGGTTTGAAATGAGAATTAAATTGGAAGCACTTGTGTGAAGCTGACATTTAGTGGATCTTAGAGAGATCCAGCAGCAGGCCTCAATCTTCCCAAGGAAAATCATTTTACTTTCTGAAAAGAACAGTTTCGTAAGCATTTCTTGTTCTCAGGAAAAGACTGATAGAGGTTTTGTAAGCATCTCTTGTTCTCAAAATAACAGGTGTTGTTTCTCACTTTAGTTTATTATTTCCTTGTGTGTGTTTTCAAAATATGCTCTCTCTCATCCAATAGTGGTAGAGAAGTGTTGTGTCATTTAACCAATCAAATAGCTGCTAGAAAAGGACCCTATAAAAAAGAGAATAGATTCTTGAAATAAAGCCTTCTGATTTTCTAGACTCTCAGAATTTTTTCTCTTCATTCTATGTGCCACAGCAACACTCATGTAAATAATTCTTACCTGAACCACCTTCATTATGCTTCTATTAATGAGAAATGCTACAGTATGAAACCAGCTAATTCAATGTTAGAATTGCTGTTTTTGTAAGCTTAAATGGCCTTTGGAAAATATAGAAAATCTCTTAGTTGGAAGTTATTCCAAGTGGCAGGTTTTGTCCTTAAATCCACAGTAAAATGATGTATATGAGCATGTAAATATTTTCTGTTATTAGACATTGAATTAAAATTTCCTGTGGCAATTGTAATTTCAAGATGGTTTCCCATTCTGTTCTTTTTAAAATTTGTTAGATAAAGTGTAAGTCATCTGACTTAACCACCCCAAATCAACATGTTTATGTACATGCTTTTGCAGCAATAGCTTTATTCTAGTGATGGTGACCTAAAGATAGGATACAAGGAGGGTTTGCTGAGATATAATTAACTGTTATGTGAATTAAAAATCCCTCCATCGTATATCAGTAAAATCTTCTATTCCTATAACCTTGCTTTAGTAGTTAGAGAAAATATTTAAAAGTGAACAGCTGAAGGCAAACCTTCTCTTAAGTATATAGCTTTATTTCTTTAGCATTCTTTTCCATTGTTTTATCTAACATCTGATTGCCTGTTTTTTCTTTTAATCCTTTTTTTAAAACCAAAATAAAAGTAACATCTAATTTCTCCTTTTTGCTGGATGAAGCACTGGCTGATTAATTTCACTCCTGTTAGAGGAGTGAAATTTATTTTATAGCTATAAATCCATGTACTTTTATAATACTTTTTCAATCTAAAATGAATACAAGCATTATTATGGCCCTGTTCAAAGACACAAAGAACTCCTGTAGCTTTGCAAGATAGGAAGAAATTTTTGAATAAAGAGGACTTCAATTAGTAGCCCCTGTAGATGGGGCTAAATGTTGTATTTGTGTGTTATTTTGGGGATGTATACATGTTTACACTGATTTTGATCTGTGCATTAATAATAGTTTAATTATCAAATTAATATTATACATATATAAGTTTCACAACTACTACGTTGTAGTTTCATACAATGGTTTGGGTTGGAAGGGACATTAAAGATCACCAAGTTCCTGCCTCACCTTCCACTAGACCAGTTTGCTCAAAGCCCCATCAAGTCTCACCCTTCTTTTTTTAATTATGTTAAATAATGATGAGGCAGAAAAACATACCCAGACTGGTTTTTTTTAAAGAGTAATTTATGTATGTGAAGTATGAGAATATAGATGGACTTGAGTCATCCACATCTTGAAATGAATTACATGTGCCAATGTAATAATAATTTTGAGTCTGTTTTGTTTGATAAAACATCAGTTCTCATGTCCTGCAAGCCATAAAACCTTCTCCTTTTACCACCTTATAGCCAACTGAGTAAAACAAACAAGTTCTGAGATAAAATAATACATTAAATTTGTAAAATTTCACTCAATAAACAGTATGATAAAATAGAAACAGTGATGAAGGAAGTGGTCAGTATTATTTATAGGTATAGAGATAAGCCTTGCATTCTTATTGCTAACCCTTCTAATTTTCCTCCAGTTCTCTAATGCTAATAAGTCATTGCAAATCCATGTAAACAGACTCCCGATGAACAGTTTTACTGAGGGGAATGTTCTCGGCAGGGCTTTGTTAACCTGATGTTCTGTGGTTTCGCCTCGTAAAACTAGCAAAGGGCTCTCTGCATGGAATGTTAATGGGGTGAAGTAATGAATGCAGGATGGGATGTAAGATTCAAACATGCATAAAGTTGAGAGTTTGGAGGAGATCCTTGCAGACAGTAGCGAAGATAAAAGCATTGGGATTTTTTTGTTTGTTTTAAACCAACAGTTGGATCTCTGCTGGAAATCCGGCTTTGAAGTAAGAACGTAAGAAAAGAATTAGAAATTAAGCTACATAAATTTCTTTTCATTTGGTCTTGGTGAAAGAAACAAAGTTGTGGGTCATCCCTGTGGTTTTAACAGTTTTAAAAATTACTCCTATTTCAAAACATTCTTCTAACTTAAGTGCTTTTTAGCTCTACATCAAGAGATTTAAGAGGAAGGTTACTTGTGCTATACCTTTGCTTTCTTTTCAAAAGTGTACTTTGAGAAACATGCAACAGAACTAGTTTCAGTTCTTGGAATTTGTAATTGCTTTTGTAGGGAAAATGTATTCAATGATTTGTAGTTCCTGAGGAATCAAGCAGTTGAAATTTTTATACAAGTGCAGTGCTAATTAGTTACATTGTTCAGGCATGTGATTTTGAATTTGTTGTCCAGGGAATGGAGACATCTGTGGATGAGCTGGTTTTGCTCTGTCTGAGTGATGTTTGTTGGTTGAGGGCCCAGATCAGGTCTGGTGAGGCAGGTGTATTTATTTTTGTTACAGTAAAGCCCACTCGTAACTGTTAATCTGAGGATGTTGATCAGATCATCTCTCCTTAATGACTTGGTCACTTCATCCTCTCACTACTCAGTGTGCAAGTCCTGCTGCATCAGAATGGCTAACCTGAAGGGCTTTAACCTTTCCCTGTAAATTTATTAGAAACATAACAGCAAGAAAAGATGTGTAACTGTGATTTGAAACAGATCACCCATTTTTTTTAGGTGAGAGGATGTACTTTTTTCCACAAGACAATTTTTAATTTTTTAATTAAACACAAACAGTTGCGTAAAATTTCACTATATGGAATAACAAGTAGTGATGCTGCAGAGGATGGATACAGCTTGTTTTGGGAGTAACTACAGCTCCAGATTTGAGGAAATATAAATGACTGCTAAGCATTGACAGTGGGGGTATGATAAACTAAGCACTGTGAAAGCTGCTTACTAGGTAATTTTAAAATCAGATAATCTCAGCTGTTTGATAATAGACAAGACCTGGCCACACTCAAATTTGCGTATTTGCTGGCATTTGTGTTCACATGTTTGTGTCTATGTTAAATGAAAGAATGGGGGTGGATCAAGCTAGATTATTACTCTCAATTTTTATCAGGTTTTGAGAAAACAATTTTGTAGCACTGGAAAAAATACAGGTGTTGGGTTTTTCTGGGCGTAGGACTAAAGAAGAAGGGTTGAAAGAGAGACAGAATAGCCTTTGTAATACTAGCATTGTTGACTGATACCAGTTGAATTATGGAACATGTGTATGGAGTACAGTAAAAATGGTCATGAGAGAAAGTGAGATGCTTACCTCTATCAGTCAAGTGTTGTTAGAATGAACAGTAGCACAATAAATATGTTGTAATTATTTATAATTTTACCTTCTATAATTTATCTGTTTTAAATAATGAAGTGTCTTAGCTTATTGTTAAAAAAGTTGTTAAGAGATAGCTTTATAAACTGTGTATATTGATAAGGAAACAGGCTTTTTAAGCTTTTCAGAATCAAACAAGATTGAAGGGTGATTATAGAACAATTTAAACTCAAGAGATGTGTATTGTAATTATCAGAGCAATTTATGAAGGGTGATCAACGTATTCTCTAATGTGGGCTTTTTTAGAAGTTGTGTCAAGTACAACTAGGTTTGAAGTCTAATTGAAGGAAGTTCTGCCACCAACTTTTCAGCAGAATTAGTGAATTAAGTGGATGAATTTTGAGGCATTGCTGTCTCTCACTTAGTACATAGTACTCAAACATTTCTGTCATAGAAATCCTGTCTGCTAAGGTAGCAAATAATGAGCCATTACTACTCTTCCTCAGAGTTTTTTACTAAATTCTTGACCTGTAGAATTTTGTAGTACTTACTATGAAAAAAAAACTTTAAAAGAGTAATATGCAACTTAATGTCAATTATTGTCTTGGACATTGTTTGACATATTAAATACAAGCAAGATATGTAGTGAAAACTAAAATTGCAACTGGCCCCACTCTTGAAGGCATTTAGTTGTGTTCTCAGTAAGATGCACAATGCTTGTTCCTGGTCATTCAGGTTACTTCAAAAGAATGGGATTTTTTTCTCCTGTGTGATAGGAAAAGTTAGAAGAGGGTTTTTAATGAAGGCTTGAAATACTTGAATTTTAACCATCTGTTGAATATGTTGTGTATTGGTTCGTGGAACAGTGATTGCATTGCAGTGATGGCACCCATGTGATATCCATGTGTCTCCATGGATAAGGGCCATTGTCAGTGCCTAATGAAAATACAGAATTTGGATGAGAAGTTGGCTGAAGGCCAGACAAGATGAGTTGATGGCAGTGGTTGGAGAGAAGCAGCCTGGAGGAACCCTCAGAGGTTATGTTATTCTTTGATGGAATGCAATCAATATTAATTCTTGAAGCACAGAAAGTTTCTTGATTAGGTGCTCATTAGGCCAAACTAGTTTAGTTTTGTTCTTTCCTACACCGAAAAAAGGGAAAGCTGGTTTAATGGGACAACTTTTGTTGGCAATTATGTAAGAGAGTTATAGTTTTGGAAATTAGGAATGTGTAATGACAGCTCCAAGTATTGTAGAGCCAAGTCTTAGAATCACAAGCTAAAAAACTGAGTATTCTTATGGTTATTCGGTTTTTCTTTAGTTAATTTTCTTTTTCGTAGTTCTGTGTTTTAAAGATAAATGAATTCTTAGTCATTGAAATGTGGAATGAGTCTTTAATCAAGTTCACTTTTACTTCGTGATTATAAAATGTGGGATGCTGAACCTCCTTTTAACTTCCAGTATAGTAGTGCATAAAGTGTCTATTGAGGCTCTTAGTTAGCAAGATTGCTTAATTAGAATATTTTTATTACTTATGATAATTTATCTTTATAATTGTCCTTTAATCTAATTTTGAAGTAGAACTTTAGCTAGTTACTCTTCAATTACAATTATGAATGGAATAAGCAGATATGGATCATTTTGCCATCTCTTTTGAAGAATTACTCTATGTGCTGCTTGAAGAAAAGTTAAGAATAGTGATTACAGATAATACTTTGAGAGGTTGTGCTTCACATTTTTGAGGTTTATTTATTCTTTGAATTGTGCAAAAACATAAGAAAAATATAAATAGCATAACTTAAATCTCGTATCAGAGGGTCAGTGATGTTTCAGTTTTTCAAAACAGAATCATAGAATGTAAGTTGCTGCATAAATATGACACAAGCAGACAATATTTACTTACATTAATTTACTTCTACCTCACTGGAATGAAAGAAGTTGCTTTTGACTGGTAAAACATTTAAACCTTCAGCTAATATGACTTTTTGATGTCTGTCTGAAAGTTGTGTAGTCTAGTTTAAAACTGGATGGTAAAGCTTGTTGTGAGAATAAAAGCCTGGAAGCAGAAGTCATCCAAAAGTTGATTAATGGCCAGTAGTCGCATTTAATTCAGTTTTAAGTGTGGTATTTACTAATAAAGCCACTTTGACAAATCTTCAGTGATTTGAGGTAAAAGTTTCAGTCACATGAAATTTAATAGGTGATTTGGATAGTGTTGCATCATTTCTGAAAAGAGCAGCTTGTAAATCTGTTCTGTTTGAAAAAAATCAAAAACCATATAACTTGATTCTAAAGCATTGTTACAATACCTCCACTCTGTCAAGTTTAGGGTTCTTAATTCACAATCTCCATTGCCATCAGCACATGTTTGACCCTCACCAAAGTCGTGGGAAGCTTGTAGAAGTCTTGCAGCTCACACACTCTCCTCAGCACTAGGAGTTGGAGAAGACCCAGAGAGTCTCTACATATGCACTCCAAGACTCAGGAATGAATTATTTTCCGAGAAACTAAACATTGGTTCTTCAGTTGTTTGTAGCAAGAGCCTTTCTTTAATATTTTTAAACTTTTCAACAGGGTTATTGTATGCCAGTAATAGTAAAAGTTGTATTTGTTTGCTGAAAAGGTCATGAACCTAGTAGGATTTGGGGTCAGAACAGAGCATAGGAAGTCTAATGATAGTAGGGATTGGATGGCTAGCCCAACAACAACCAGATTACTCTGCATGGGCTGCCAGGAACCTCATAATAGGAATTTTTCAGTATTTTACCTTTTTCTACTGTGCTGTCCCCTTCTGCTCCTTTTTGCCCAGTGATCATGATATTTCTACCTAATAGGTATCACGTATACCTTTAAAAAAGAAAACATTAGAAGGTCTTAAAAAGAGTTTGGGCTAGCAAAAAACTTGCAGAAACTGTCAAGTTATATTACCTCTGAAATGTAAGAAGCAAACACTGAAAATTAATCATGTGAATCCTCAAGCTTGGGGAGTTAGAATAAAGTTGTGACAACTATTTCATGTTGTGACTGACATTTGAAGAGTTTAATGTATTTAGGTTATTTTTACAGATCTGCTCCAATGCTTTGTTTAAAAGAGCATGAGTTTCTGAAAGGCATTTGTTGCTTAATCACATCAACTATGACTGTGGTATCATAGGAGCAAAATTACCATTCTTCCATAAATATTTAATCTTAAAACGTGGATTGAAAAGGTTGCTCAGCTGCTTTTCTTTATCCTTTTAACGAAGCAGAGATTCCATGGAATGTCTTTCAAAATTTTGGTTTATTTTTGCTTGTGTTGTTTTTAGTACACTGTAAAGGAAAAGATGCAGGAAACTAGAACTGAAACAATTCTTTTTTAGGTTGTTACAAGTCAGGGACTCTTCTCACATACATCTTCTTTGTCAGAGAATCTAAGTTAAAGCTTAGACCTAAGATACTGATTTGTAGGTTCCTTTTCCCTTTTATTTATTGGAAAAATCCTAAATGTTTTTTAAGACAGAGAGTTATTCTCTACCTCAATCCCGTAATTCAAGTATTAAGTAGGTAGAAATAGGGAGGTTCTGTGAAGCTGTTATAACTCTTAATACCGTGTGGCTGCTGCTGAAAAGGTCAGCTAGCCTGCTGTTTGGTTTGCTCTTTCCAGCTTCTTCATTTGATAACTCAAATAGGGATAATTCTACTTCCTTAAAATGTCAAAGACCTAGATCTGTCTTCACCTGATAAAGCCCTGATTAGGGCTTTAGAGCTGTCACTACAGTCTCATTAGGTTATGCTGCTAATTTATAGATTTGTCTGTGGCACATCTCCTTGACAGCTATGTCCTTTATTAACACCTTCCTAATCAAGCTTTGCTTTCTCTGCTGTTTATTTATTTTTTTCTTCTTCTGTGAGGTCTGGAAAGGAGAAAGTATTTGGCTTTCTGTTGCTGTGGGGAGGAGTGCAATCAGTGGCTGCAGCGATGGCAGAAGTGCAGAGTTAGGGCAGTGCTTTCAATTGGTGACGTGAGCGAGTTTTGGATACAGTGAGAAGTTTGTCGTACTTTGCCAAAATTAGAAAGTGTTACCATCCTCCTGAGTGCAACACCAGACATTATTGTCTTGAGAGGCTTCCTCAGGAGTTGTTTAGTTGGTTAATTTGAACAGTTTGTTACTTTAGGCTGCTTGTGCTCTTGTGGAACTGTGATACAGAAAATCCTAAGTACAGATTTACAGTACTGGTAAAGAAGACAGTGAGAGGAGAATGATCTAAAAATAAATGAACTTCTCTAGTAACAGTCTTACTGTCATAAAGAGAAATGTTTTATGTAATTGAAATTCTGGGTTTTTTTGAAAAAGGGAAAAGGAAGTTACATTTAGCTGGTTGGGAATCCACTGGTGCAATTACTGTGTGTACTAGAAGTGCAGACTGTAGGGCAGTCTCCTTTCAGTGTTTTTGTAATACTGGGAAATGACAATTATAGAATGGTTTGAGTTGGAAGTGACCTAAAAGATCATCTAGTTCCAACCCCCCTGCCATGGATAGAGGCACCTTCTACTAGACCAAGTTGCTCACAGCCCCATCCAGCCTGGCCTTGAACACTTCCAGGGTTGACCTAGCCACAACTTCTCTGGGCAACCTGTTCAAGTGCCTCACCACACTCACAGCAAAGAATTCCCTTCTTATATGTAATCTAACCATACTCTTTTTAATTTGAATCCATCCCCCTTGTCCTGTTGCAACATGCTCTTGTAAAAAGTGCCACTCCCATTCTTCTTGTAGGCTTCCTTCAGGAACTGGAAGGCTACAATTAGGTGATCCTGAATCCTTCTCTTTCCAGGCTGAACAATCTCAATTCTCTCAACATTTCCTCATATGAGAAGTGCTCCATCCCTGTAATCATCTTGGTGTCCATCCTCTGGACGTGCTGCATCAAGTCCATGTCCTTCCTGTGCTGGGGACCCCAGAGGTGGATGCAGTGCTGCAGGTGGGGTCTCACCAGGGCAGAGCAGAGGGGCAGAATTCCCTCCCTCATCCTGCTGCCCATGCTGCTTTTGAGGCAGCCCAGGAGATGTTTGGCTTTCTGGGGTGAAGTGCACATTGCTGGGTCATGTCCAGCCTCTCACCCACCAGCACCCCCAGTCCTTCTTAAAAGGGCTGCTCTGGATCTGTTAATCTCCAGCCTGCGTTGATACCGGGGGTTGCCCCTGCAGCACCAGCACTTGGTCTTGTTAAACCTTATGAGATTCCCATGGACCCACTTCCCAAGCTTGTCCAGGTCCCCCTGGATGGATCCCCTTCTTCAGATGTGTCAACAGCACCACTCAGCTTGGTGTCATCTGCAAATTTGCTGAGGGCACATTCAATTCCTTCATCTACATCATTAATGAAGATACTGAATGACACTGGTCCTAACACCACTTGTCAGTGATACTCACTAGAACTCAGAGCCACTGACCTCTGGATGCTCTTCATTACCCATCTAACAGTTCACTCATCAAATCCTTCTCTCTCTAATTTAGAAAGCAGGATGTTAAAGGCTTTGCAAAGCCCAGATAAACAACACCTGTAGCCCTTCCATGTATTCACTCCATCATGGAAGGCCACTAGGTTGGTCAGGCAGGACTTGCCCTTGGTGAAGCTGTGCTGGCTGTCCCCTCTTCTCTATGTGCCTTAGCACAGCTTCTAGGAGGATCAGTCCCATGATCTTTCCAGTCACAGAGGTGAGTTTGAAAGGTCAGTAGTTCCCAGGGGGTCTTCCTTCTACCCTTTCTAAAGATGGGTACAATGTTTCCCTTTCTCTGGTCAGCTAAGACTTCCCCTGACTGCCATGACTTTTTGAGTATCATGAGGCTTGGCAGCTACATCAGCCTATTCCCTCAGGACTCTGGGATGCCTCTCATCAGGTCCCACAGACTTATCTGCATTGAGGTTATAATTATTTATATTATTTTATTAGATTTATAATAAAATAGGTAAAACCTGATTACATTAATGCAACAGGCTACCTTCCCTGACCACAGCTTTTATTGGAAAATGATGGGGATGCTGAACATAACTTCCTGTACAATTTTAATCTAATCCTGGAAGTATAAACCATCACCCTACTTTGTCTTAAGTAACAATGACAACAGATTCTTAATTATAATAGTACTATTGGAAAGCATTGCAAAGGGACTAAAACCTGCAAAGGGATTTCAAACTTCCCATCTATTATTTTGCTGAATTTCTCTGAAAGCTAATTCGTTTTGATAATGGAAAACTCAACAATTACTAACTCTCTCTATATATAAACCTATACATGTTTTTCAGTCAACAAATGTTCCATGAGATTGCAACTAGTGAATATTCTTTTGATAGTAATAGTATTTGAAGGATGTATTTTGGTTTATCCGCTGCCAACAAGATGTTCAAATGGAAAAAAAAAGATAGTTTTCTTTGAAGTGGCAGACTGGCCAATCTCCTAAGTGTCTTTTGTTTTCAATCATTTCTTTATTCTTCTTATATTGTCGCTGTGCATTGTATTTCCCCATCTCCATTGAAACTCCTCCTCAAAAACTCTTCTTTTGTGAACCTGTCAGCTATCACAGAAGCAAAAATTTTAGGTCACCCAGTCACCCTTGCTGCTGGTGTAGTGAGGAGAGGTCAGCAAATAGGGTTGGTACAGTCTCCTCTCATATGTTTTCAAGGAGCTACTGGCACATTCAGAGTAAAGCCCAGCAGTCACCTAATGAACTTGGTCCACATAACCATGGTGTTTCAAACATCACATTATGAAAAAGTTTTGGTTTTTATTACTGAATCTGAGAGATCTTTGAAAGAAACTAGATGTTGATAGTAAGAAGCTGGTAACTGTGAAGATGTAGATGATGTATATATAGTGTGTATGCATGTGTTCCTGTTGCTAAGGCAGGAAAGTCCATACATGGTTTTTGAAGAGGCAGGAGTAGTGTCTTACAGCTACTTGATACCGAAGATGATAGCCACCCTGACCACAAAAAAATTAAATAAATAAAGCAATCTGGAATGCCCAGAAAGAAAATCAAGCCTAAATAAATAAATTATATGATACATGATTATCTGACATGAGTAATGGATTTCATCTGTAAAACTGAAGCCTGTGAAGGCTCTGCTTTACAGATAAAAGGTAATGCAATCTGAACTGGTAGTTTGATGCAAGTGAAATCTTTTCATGTCTTTTGGAATATATGTAATTGTTTAACTATGTAATAAAAAGCAGGTGGATTCTAGACTGATTTAATAGGGGATGATGAAGAAGTAGAGGAGACAAAATGTTTGACCAAGTACATATATGCCCATATGTATGCATGTATATAAGTATGTATAAGCAGATGCTATTTTCTCTCTATCCTGAACTTTATATTGGATATTTAATTTGAAGAGAATAGCCAGGTCAGTATCTAATACCGTTGCTTTGTTTTTGGGCTTAGCTGATCTAATTAATTGTCAGTGAAAAGGTGATGCTCTCATCACTCTGAATATTATAGGTGCTGTGATGATGAGCACACAGTTGGTTACATCGACTATCAGTGTCAGACCAGTCGTAAGCTGACTTCAATGCATATGTGACCTGATTGGACAATTACCACAATTAAAGATAGTTTGATCCTATCCCTTTGAGAGAGTGGAAACCCTCCATGTCTTCTAAAATAAATAGAAATGCCTGACAAGGATCAGAGGTAAAAAAAATCATGCTATGTTCCACTCAGTTTAGGCTGTAAATTTTATAATAGCCTGATTTACAGCCTGTGGAGTTCAGGATTGATTTATTTGCTGCGGTGTGCTTACAATTGTTGTTAAACTCTGGCTATGCTGTCATTTAGGTAACAGCAAGCTTTTCAACCCAGAAGGGAAAAATGGATAATGTGTGTTAGTTTTTTGTAGTCAGAGAACTAGATTCGATTACTTAAAAAGTAAATGTGCTAAAGTGTTTTATTTTTACCTTTTTATTTTTTCCCTCCGTTTTTCATTTTTCTTTTTTCTTTCTTAGTCCTGGCAACAGCTTCTAACAGAAACACAAGAACAGTACCTCGAAACTGTTTTTACATTGCTCTGTTACTTAAGGAGAATACAATATTTTCTTGATTTAGGTGGATAATTTAGTGCCCCAGAGTTTTTACCAGGAATCTCATATGCATGCAAGGATTAATATATACTGAGATTTCTTTCTTTCGGGATGAACTTGTGCACCAGGGATGTTTCATGTTTGCTTTTCAAAACCAAAACCTTTCAGCACGTCTTTTCATAAGTAGAATTAGAATTGCTAGTGTCAAATCCAAAATGTTTATCTGAGAAATCCTGATTGAATAGGACAAACAAATGTCTGGGGAAAGATTTTATCTGATACAGTAGCTCTGTAGTCTAGATCTCTGTGGGTATTCTGGTCAGAAGTGAAATTAAGACAGTTGCTAGCATTCTCTCTCTTTGTACAGGTTCTTAGCATTAGCATCCAACGTCTTTCTCAAATGGCCAGAAAAATCCATCTGCCTTAAGAGGAAACTCCCTGTTAGTTCCAAATTACGAAGAAAGCGGATATCTTTGCAGCCATAAAGTCAGCTTCATGTGTAGTGCACCCCACAATTCCCCCAGCTGTCGGCTGGCATGATAGCTATCAACATAATCACTAGACATGCTCTGTGGCTCTGACCCTTTCCTGCCCTTTACATAGGAAAGTGTCTGTTCCATGAGCTAATGATCAGACACAGATAATAAGGCTTTCCTTACCCCAGAAAACTACTTCAAGGCTGTCATGCTCTCCTAAGTAAGGGTCTCTTTAGTCCTAGTACAGCCCTGCTTCCCTCAAAAGTAATAGAGTTTTGAAACTTTGCTGCTGCTTTAAAAACCACAAGTCAAGCATTGTTTGACCAGTTACTCCGGAGGTGACATTATTATTGCATCTTCAAAATTACTAGCTGGGTCCAATATATTTATAATTATGGTCAAAGCATTCTCTCATCCTGTTAGCCATTTTCATTTCTTTTAATTTTTAAAAGGGTTATACATTACAGTCATTGGATAACATGGCCAGTTGTAGTTATTTCTGTAGTACAATAAGAAACTGTGATTTTCTACTAATTTTCCTTTTAATTTATTGGTGAAGTCACAGACATTCTGGTAAGTCTTTAAAAAGACAAAAAATGGTAAATTATAAGCTGTCATTATCATCAAATATGAATTCACTTTCTATGGGGATTGAATTACATCTGAGAAGTTGTGGTACTGCATGTCATTTTGCAGACCTCATTAGAATTTTACACATTTGGGTTTCAAACTTTGGCTTCTGAATTCTTGTGTAGGGAAGTAAATTATTCTTGTTTTCAAAGTCACTAGGAGCTCAACAGGCACATCTTGTTGATACCAAAATATTTTATGCAATTGCTTCAGATTTGTATCAACTACTGTATTGCTTTGTAGAATATGCCTGCATATTTCCCAGTGTAGTGAGACTTCACTGGTGTTTGGGATTTTGCATCCTGAGATGAAATTAATATTTACAGATAACTATGATTTTCTTTCACAGAATCATTCTTGAATTCAGATCATTTTTTATTTTATAGTTCAAAGTACTCTTCAGTTACTTTCCTGTTTCCTTCTGCACTATTGATTTTATGAGAATAAACAGAAGTAGAATCTGTGAATAAAAGTTTGTGAAATGTTTATGATTAGTGGCTGGATGAGCTGCTGGAGAGAATGGAGTAGATTGTGAAGTGATGAGAAAGTTTGCCTTGGGAAATTCAGTGAGGGAGAAAAAGGTTTGCCTTCATTGAAGGGTCATGGAAATGGCTGTTTTCATCCTGAAGTGTATATGCACAGTTGGAGGCAAGGAGGCTTCCACTCAGTTTTGCAGAATTAAATGCAAACACCATAGCCTTTGCACCTTAAGTGGTGAGGTTTAGGATATATTGGGGTTCATGGTAATCCTACAATTCTTAGTGAGTAGACTTGAAATGTTACACCACCTTGGATGATGGCATTTAGAGCCAACTAAATATCATTATTATAATTTTTTAACCTGACTATGTAATCTCCATCTCCAAGTAGCTGTAACAGTGGTCTGGAGTTCTGTTGATATGATTAACTTAATTTCTGAAGGTTTTTTTCTGTTTTAGTTATTAAGTAGTTGTCATTGAATGAATATTCAACACAAAAGAAAATTTGTGTTTATTTATTTTGATTGCTTTGTGACATTACAGTGCATTGCAACTTGTGCTAACTTCTGGATTTTCAAACTTTTAAGTGATATGAAGCCTGCTGCACTGCAGAGGGCCTGTTTTCACACAGGTGCAGCTCCAACCCTTTTACCACGAAGGATCGACAGCTGTTGTGTTGGGGAAGTCAGAATGCTCTTTGGGGGACTGCAATGGGAAGTTTTAGTGAGGGGAATAGAGTAATGATCACTGTATGTTTGGCATATTTCCTGGGTTTTGATTTTTGTTGGATGATTTTCCACAGAACATTGTAAACATTTATGCTTCTATAGCTGATTCCTGCTCTCTCTCTTCTAATAAATTATGGAGCTGTTTGTTGTGTTCCTGCAGCCTTTCACCTAACATTAAATGACTTATTCCCTGTAAATTGCCAGTATGTTCAGGAAGCCATTGAATAATTGGTGGTGATTTAATCTAGTTTTGTGGAAAGGTTGGGAAAGAACTGGCTTTTTGCAGAGGCACTGATGATGGTGGGTTTTTGTAGCTAGTTTAGGAAAGTCTACCTGAGGGCTACTGAATGGAGGTTGAAAGGACATTCATCTGTGAGTATGACAGTGCTCTTGACTCAGGCCAACTTCAATTCAAGGCAGGAGCTGCTGCTCTGAATGTCCAGGCAGAGGTTAACTGCCAAGATTCCAGCTGCTCCATGGAGGCAGATGGAAGCTGCCCTGATAGAATAATTTACATTGAGGTGAAATTCTAATCCAGGAAGTGTTACTCTGGTGAGAATCCGTAATACCTGGTTTAGTATCTTGTGTCTTCAAACATTATGGACAAATGAGTTCCCATCTGCTGCTTATCTTGGGCCAGTGCTGCGCTGTAGGTATTGCTTTAGACTGCGTAACTACAATGCAAAAATAGTAGCAGATTATTGATAATATGGGTGATTAAAAACACCAACAAATAGATTTAGGCTCTGGATGAGATTTTTAATATTGTATTGAGAACCTTGTTTTTAAGGAATTGTCTGTGAACAAATTAATTAAGGCTTTAAGTTTTTTTTTTTTCTTTAACGTTACTGCCCCCATATGGATATAGTCAGAACACACAGTGGAGGGTAGGGAAGGTGTTTTGTATAATAAAGGAGGTTGTCAGATTTTTTGGTCAACTCTGAGCTCTTAGAGTTCAATTTGCTTTTACTTGCTTGGTAATCAAACAGAATAATTTATGGCAAGGTAGTTGCTGATGCCCTTAAGCAGCTAACTTGAAAAGAAATTCACTTTTAGAGTATTTAAAACTCATAATTTGGCAAATGCACCTGTAGTCCACAGGTTTCCTAGGAATTAATTTACTGCCAAATAGATATTCAAAACTTAAACTTTATTTGTAATTGAGTTCTTATATAAGTGAGGCTGCAAAATTTTAAAATTTATTTGAATATTTTAAAATATTAAATGTTACCTCTAACTTGAATCAAGTTATGTAGCTGATACATGCAAGTCAATTAAAGGTGATTTTTGTTAAAGCTCAGCATGGTAATGTGGAAGAAATACATGTTCTCATTTAGTTTATTTAACTGTCGCTTAAGTGGATTTTATTGCTAGAGGTCACTGGTTTCTGTAAGTACTAAAAAAAAAAAAAATAAAAAAGGAACTCATCTTTTTTTTCCATAATTTTGTGTGGTTCGAGGCCAGTGGCTAAATTTTCAGTCCTGAACTGGTTGGATTGAAAGTTTATTTTTAACAAGCCCTATGCAGTAAAATCCAAAAATAAGGAATTAATAAAGGTTTGCTATTGCCACAGCAGCATTTTTTTAAAATGGCCATTTCCAGGCAACTGGGGGAACAGTTAAAACTTATTTAATCAGCTAAAGTGTTACAGTGTTGAGTGTTCTTTATTTATTCCAAGTAGCTCATTCAGTAAATTCTTTGAATGTCCCAAAGGGCTCTGTGTGGAAAGGATGTTTACAAGTACAAAGTCAGTGTTACAGTTACACTATATGCTTGCTTAATGCCACTTTGTTTGAAACACACTGATATAGCTTAGCATTTGTGACATTAACTTTGTTAAGCACAGTGACAAAACTTTGTAATCTTTAAAATATAGCCAGTAATGGTTTGATTTATTTTCTTTTGATGAAAAAATGTTTTCTGATTTCTTCTGCATTTTGAGACCATTAAAATGATATCAAACAACAATTTTTGCTGTATACAGCATTATCTTCCCCCATTTGACATCAAGGAAATCTTTTATTCTCTTCAGCTGTATGTGTGTGATTTGATAAAACTCATTTTTCAAATGAAAAAACATGAACTTGCCTCTGAAGTGTGAATTTATTTTGGATAGTGTTTGTTCATTGTCTGTAGGAGAATGGGGGATATGTAGGCATTTACATACTTTCATATCTAAAGTAGACCTTTGTAAATACTACAGAATTATCCAGTATCTCATTAATTTTTCAGATCTCTTGTAAGATTGAAGCTTTCATTTGCAATATTGGGATTAAACAAACCCAAAATAACATAAAGGCCAAATTAAAAAAGGAATTACAAACGCCCCGTTATTGTAAGAATAGCAAACTCTGCATGATCATCTGTTAGGAATAGAAACGTTCCTTCTGTTGGAGTGTTTAGCAATTTGCCTTTCAAACAGGCAGTGCTGCGAAGCACAAAGAGCAGCAAGGCTGTGCGTGACAGCGAACGCTGCTGCTCACTGTGAGGAGCAGAACAAGAATGGAAACACTTTAAGCTATGGGAAATGAAACAGAAGCTCCGCAACATATCATTCATGCCCTAATAACCTATTGATTATTAGGATATAATATGGTTTAGCAGGAGAGATCGTAGTTTGGGGAAGAAATTATGTTAAAAGAATGTTTACTTCTGACCCCACTTTGTGGCCAGATAAGAATTAAAGTCATACTCCGTGGTAATGTGTCTGCTGCTCTTCTGTGCCATTTTAGGGCAGATGTAAAAGCCAATTACAAAGGAGATACTAGTAAAATGACTACAGAGAAAAATTAGCTGACACAGAATGGAGTGGAAGAACAGCTGTTGAAGTAGAGCTGAGTGACACACTCCTTGTCTTGTGCCGTATTTTCTTAAGGGAAAAAGCAAGATCCATGTGCTCCAGATTAACTGACTGTTCTGCAACATCATTCCAGTGAATTTCTGAAGTGAGAATACAAAATATGTAGAAGATTCTTGTTCTATTACCTTAGCATTTATTGAAATAAAATAAAAACAAAACCAAAAAAATAGTGTCTTATAGTTTTGTTCATTTTTCCTTTTCTGAATTTCTTTTCATTTATGTTTTAGTTCATAAAACATGTTCACCTGTTCAGCTGAAGAATATATTTTAAAGACTATTTTCACATTTGACTTAGAGCATCAAAATGTATGCAGGACATCAAATCTGATTTATTGATAATTTTTGTATAAATTTGAAATAGAAATATTGCCGACCTAGTGGGAACTTTATAGATGATAATTATTTGCTATATGAGACCTGTGTTTAATGATTGCCATAAAACTTCAGTTACCAAAACTGAGTTACAAATCAGATTACTCTAAAGTATTTGTCACACTGTAAAAGTAAATGGTACCTTCAAAAAATAAATTGTATTACAGGTTCAGAAAACTCAACATAGCCAAGAAACAAAACTAAAAGGGTGAATGTAGGACAATGTGTCTGTAAGAGTATGGGGTGTGTCGATGGGTCAAAAGTGAAAATATTACATGTTCTTGATGGGCTGGCTACATTTGAAGAAAAAAAAGAGGCCAGTGAGAATAACGATATTTTGTATGTTTGGAATAATATGTACTTGAAAAAGAACATGAGACAGATGGAAGGAAGCTATTGGATAACAGAATGGATGGAAGGAAGATTAAAACTCAGAGTAACTGGTTAGAGTTAAAAAGACATGAAATAAACGTGATTCTATTAGTATATAAAGAACATAAATTATTTTTACTTTGATTTGGGATATCTAACCTGTAGATTCTGCCATACAGTTAAGTATTTTGGGTGGGTTTTGAATACTTGATTTCTACTAAGAACAGCAATGTTGCCAAAGTTTCCCATCCTATCATTTTCCATTGATTCTCCCAAACTTATCAAAGGACCGAAAGATAGTGTCAGGTTGTTCCATTTAGTTAATTTCAGTTGTATTACTCTACCATGTTCTTGTGGGAACCTGCCATGTTCTTGTGGGGAATCTCTTACCTAATTTTAAAAGAAAAAAAGAAGGTCCAGGCAAGCAAGAAAACTCATGCCTCTTCTGTTGTCTGATCCTCTGAAACGGCTGTATTTGCCACTGTCTTCTTTAGTATCGCCAAAGGACCAAGAACTTGCAACAACTGTATCAGACACAATGTGTATTGGTGCTTTTTTGTCCCCAAATGCAGATAAAAATTTTATTCACTCCAACAAAGTAAGTGTTGTAGAAGAAATTTTGCAGCACAGTACAAATATATGCAGATTGAATGTGTTCCTTTGTAATTCCCCAGCAGAAGTGACAGAGTTCTCCTGCTTTATCTGGAGCTTCAGTAGGGCACCGAAGGGTCCATTTTTCTGCCCATGTAACGCCACTAAATTTGACCTGAATCACCAGAGGGCACTGCTGGGTCTCTTTAGAGGCCCATAGTGTCCATCTATGCCTGGAGAGAGTTGATGATTACAGAGGAAGCTATATTTTTTCATAGCTTATTCTCTGATAATGCCTTTTTTCCTTTTTGACCCAATAAAAGATCTAGAAAGAAAATGATAGAAGATGCATCTACCGAGTTTGGGTGTGAGTTTGTTTCTTCCTCCTCTCCCTTCCATTTTACTGTGTCAGCATGTCTCATGAATTTTTTCTTCAGGCACCTAAGGTATAATTTATGGGCTGTCATTCAGGATCCACAATATCCTGGTAATAAGTAATCATGGACTTCCGTATGTCAACCCCTTACTTCCATTGGACAATATGAAAACTGTGATGCCTGTAAAAAAAAAACATTTGTAAAGGGAGACTATGACTTCTCTCAGTATTTAACATCTAATTTACCAATTTACACTATATGCTGACTTTGTAGTGACAAAATAATGAGGGAAAGGTTCTTCAAAAAACACCATCTGTTTGATTCTTCAGCTTAGAGAAAATTTATAAACATTTTGTGGTAATGGAAAATACTTTAAAGACATTCAGAACTGGAGGCTGCTTCTGAATGTGGCAGTAGGGACAGGAAAATAAACTTTGATGTAATATTCATGTACATTTGAACTTTATTATTTGACTGCTGTATTGAAGCTTGAGTACCATGAAGTTCGTGGCTAGAATAAATTATTTTTTCCAAATCACAGCGAGATATCTAACAGGATAGAATTCTTGCATATCCTGTGGAAGTTAGTTTGTATCTTCCCTTCAAACAGCTGTCTGGGGCTGGTTTGGGGTAATCTGCCATAGACACTTCGCAGGCAGCGTATCAGTTACGGGTGTGTCAGCACGAGAAGGCTGCTGGTGCTCAAGAGGGAAAGCTTCGTTTAACAAACACTTAGTTTGTGCCAGCGAGCAGTCCCTGGTGGAACTGGGGGCTTGGGAGTTGAGGGCATAGCTAGACCAACTGGGGAGGATGGGCTGGTTCTGCCGGAAGGTGCTGGGAACTGTGTTTGTTAGTTTTTCAAGTGGCGTCTGTGGGGGATTTTCATCCCTTTCCTGAGTGTGATGATCTCTTGTGACAAAAGTCTTTGCCAAGGCTCTTTGCATATCCTGTGAGAATGGGGATAAATATATCATTTTGGAGGAGTGTTCTAAATAGAGTTATCTCTTCAGTTATAAAAAACAAAGAATCAAAAGAAAGTCTATATCTCAGCATTTCTAGATATTACAGCAATACTGGTATCTCCTACATTAAAAATCTGTCTGTAG
The DNA here is from genome assembly GCA_013396875.1 of Vireo altiloquus. NCBI lineage: Eukaryota > Metazoa > Chordata > Aves > Passeriformes > Vireonidae > Vireo > Vireo altiloquus. The sequence continues at coordinate 681,611 of VZRF01010041.1, forward strand.
AATATATCAGAGTAGTTAATACTGAGTGTTTTTGTGATTTTTGGGAAGAAACTATTGTTCTTCTATAGGATAATACAAGACTGAATTAATTTGTGGATTTTTATTAGTAAATGATTATTTATTAGTAAATAGGATATGGATTATCCCCATGGTGTTATTGTAATAATCACAATGGGTGATTATTGTTGTGTAAAGAAACAAATTGTGATTTGTTGTGTAAAGTGTGCTGCACATGAAATACCTGTTGTTCAAAACATCAGCTTTAAAATACTGTCTTTTTTTTTCAGTGCCTGTAACCACTTCACTAGTCGCTACAGCTGGGGAGTATAAGATATGGGCACAATTACAAAAAGTCACATTAGATCCACAGATGATCTATTAATTAATTTGCTTTATTTTGCTTTAGTGAAAAAGTCATATCTAATAAAGAAGTGTACCGTAGGTTCTTTTGATGTTAAAAATGCTCATCTTTCATGTTTGAGAACCTTTTTTTACCTTTATTTTTAAGGAAAATCAGTATTCATTATGTTGTGGTCTGACAAAAAATACATGTTTAAAACAGATTATTTTTAAGTGATATATTACCTTTCTACTATACTTCTGAGGCAGGAGACTTACAACTTTCATACACTATCTGTTTTATATTTAAAATATTTTACTTGGTTGCAGCTTATGAATACACCCCTAGGACAGATGCAGAAAAGTCACAGTTTAAGTGAGGCTAATCTTGCCATCCATGTTTACCTTAAATTGTCATCTTTTGCAATTGGATACATTTGCTTTCTCACAACTCGGTTTCATTCACATTTAAATATTGCTTTTGTGTTTTATTTCACTCTCTCTGTGCTACTGGGATTGAATTACAACTATCACAGTATTTCTTTTTTCTCTTTATTATTAGAATTATTTCAAATATGGAACATCTTTTTCTTAGTGTCTGGGGGTTTTAATAAAATTCAGGCTTAGCCTGTTTTAATCATAAGCATCCACTGAAATCTGTTATCCTGCTCTTCTGTAGCTGAATGTATTGACAAACGATAAGAACTAGACTATTCAAAAATACAAATCCTTTAGACTGTTAAATAATCTTTCTTGTAACTTTGTAAACACGCTACAGATAGTTAAAACAGAAAATCATAATTCAGCTTATGATAAAAATCTGGTGCTGTGCAGGAAGATATTCTGAATTGTGTGGTTGTGTGAAAAGGATTAATGTAGGATTTGGCATAAAATCATCTGCGTTAGACACTGTAAGGGTGTTAGGAACAGGTGCTTTTAATGAAATAACTGAGGACGCTGTCAGGTCTTCTGAGGTTTGACAGATGCAGACACTAATGTAAACATGCTCTCATGACCACCAAGCAGTCCAAGCAGCACGATAACGTGCTTGCTTACTCAGAGTACTTTGCTAATTTCGTGGCAATTCAGACAAGAGCATTCCAGCTGACGGTACAAGAATTCAGAGCAAATTCTGTTAAATAATGTGCTTCCAATATGTCCGTAACTGTAGCAGACTGCTGTTGCGAGTCTCCCTAAAGGCATACTGCAAACACAACTGGATCGGTATGACTAAAAGTTATTTTCCATACATTAAGGAGGTATTCAAGTTAGTGTGTAAAAACAATGTGGGTATTCCTGGCTATCAAGGACGTGAAATTATTTTCCGACAAATTCTCTGGATTGTAAGAAAAGATGAAAATTCTTTTCTTTACGTACATCTGTAAAATAAGAATATGAAATCATAAACTTCCAAGGTTGTCATATTCACTATTCATCTGCTTTTCTCTTGTACTGGAAAGAGCTAAGTAAACAGAGTTATTCTGAGCTATCTTGTCATGTTCTTTAGTGGGACAGTGTTTAGCATGTAGCTTGTCATTCCAGAGATAGCTGAGCATAGACTGATATCTACTGAAAAATCTGTATGTGTTCTAATAGCCTTTGGATTTGGTTTAAATTTACATAAAAGAAGAAAGCAGCTATGCAGCAACAGTATCAAGGCAGATAAAATTTATTCCACATGAAATTCATGATGTAGTAAGGAGAAAGAAGCAACTGAAACACAGCAGGTATGGTAGTGCTTCCTTTGTTAGCAGTGTTTATCAGCTGGTTCTCTTAAACCCTTGACTTAAAGAAGCTTTAAAATTATTTAGTGCATAAACTAAGAGTTTTGTTTGAATCACAACTGCATACTTTAAATGCATGTACTTCAGTCAGTTTTAAACGGCCTTTAAATATTATCGCAGTTCTTTCCCCACTCAGAATCCCAGCACAAATGCCAAGTATCCACTTAGTACCACAAAATATAAAGCTGTAAACAGGCACAGGACTTTATGAACATCTGTATTTTATTCCAGAATTCTGTTTTTTATATGCAGTGTTATAATCATAATAAAGGACTATGAGGTTAATGAGCTGGGGAAGAAGCAGCTGGTCAGAATTATTTCCCTTAATAACTAGAAAAGATGAAGTAAAGTCCTCTAGCTTTCTTTTCTCCTCCAGGTACAGAAACACCATAGTGTGCTTGCTGTTATGTTCACCTCTTGGTTTTTTAGAACTGGCACCTCTCCAGCCCCAGCATAGAGATACAGCTCTGACATATCTGGATTAGCAAATGATTTGTTTAGATAGTGCTATGGTTACATGGTAGGGACCCCATAGGGCCCCAACATGTGGTGTCAGGCAGAAAATTTTAAATTGCAGGGCGTATCTAAAGCGTGGCTATAAGTAAGTGTTCCTTTTAATGTTTCATTACTTAGAACTCTCTTCTCTTATTTTCTTACTGTTTTTACCTGATTGAATTTCTTTTTTATTAGTTTTAATAGTCTGACTTGTGCACTAAAAAATGCAGGAAAACTTGATCTAAATAGTTTTTACAGGTATATTTTTTGCTGATCTGTAAAATATGATGCAAGAGCACATACCACTCTTTTGGAGCCCATCCCCAAAAGATCTGCCTAGAAAATTAGTATTCTGAAGACAACATGATATATTGTTAGCCATCTGCAGTAATATTTACTTTGTAAATAAACTCAGTGTTCTTCTAATGCTTGTGCAGATGTTTTATACAGTTTACTTAACACTTTTTTTGCTAAAAATCCTAAATGAGATTTGCAAAATCATAAAAATTTAGTGTTCAGCTTACTGCCAAAATAGTACGAAAGGTTACATGTTTCTGTTTATTTGTAACATCTCTAGCAGAAGACACTGTAAAAATATGAAAGCTGGTTTCACTTAAGAATCAGTTTTTCAAGACAGCATATTTAAAAACTCCCACTGTGACCTAAATGTATGACAGCAGCTTTCTACACTTCTCCTAGTTAAGAGATGCAGTTTTGTAATTTTCCTTACCTGTGTTTTTCCAGTGACCATATTGGAGAAGTTTATATACTTTTAAAACACAATAATATTTTTTTTAAAGTAGTAGCTAACGAGACAGTGTTGTTTATATTATGAATGAAGAGAACCATTCACTCAAGCCCAAAAGTGAAAGTAAAATTCCTGTTGTCCATCTAGCTAAGCATGAATTTAAAACATTGACTTAATTTTGGATTTATTAATCAAAATGTATGTAATCAATTAAAATTTACCTTATTGCAATTTTTAAAAAAAACTTAGCAGAAGTGGAAGAGGTTAAAATTGGTTTGAAAACAGGTATGTTTACATAATAAAATGAATGCCTTAATATATATTATCCATAGTTAATATAATACAGATTTTCTATAATTCAAAAATATTAGTTAGCCTCTTAGATCCACATGAATGGGAAGATACCATTCATAAGTCCTAAGATCATGTCAAAATGTGTATTTCAGCTTAAAAGAAAATGAGCTTGTGTACTATGTTTTTCAGTTTTTTGGATGCATCATGTTTAGTGCTTCTGAATCTTTATAAACATTTATCTTAGCAGCTGATCTTAATTGTATGTTCCAAATTCACAAACATAATGGTATGGAGAAGAATAGCTTCCACATCAACTAAATGATGATTTTGTAAAAATAGTAAATGTTAAGTAACCATCTCCCCATTCACTGCTAGTAGAAATCAACTGCACAAGCTTTGGCTTTGTTTGCAGTTTTGTGCGTTAATTTCTGATGTGAAAAAACAAAGTTACTTTTTCTGTTGGCTGTGTTGGAGGCTCATAGCATTGTTTCAGGAAAAGAAAGAAGCAATTTTTATCATAAACTAGTTTGGCAATCTGGATATCTTTTAGGATATTCTGAATGTTATCTTTCATTGATTTAAAAAAAAAAATACATCATGAAATTTATACTCTACTGCTCCACGAAGATTTAAATATCACCTTTAAGATAATAATTTGATTTTTTTGCCCTCTGTATGGACTGTAAAGACATGTTTATTATTTTTCTGTTGGTGATCATGGTGACATTCATTATATTATTGAGAAAATTACTTCAATAATTAAGAATCTTTATTACATTTACCTGGGAACCTTCATGAATCGAAAGATTATTCCAGTTTATAAAAATATTGTTAAAGGACTCCAAAAAGTCCTCAGTCATAAAGGCAGGATGATCAACAGCCTCCTCCAGTGTTACTTGTGTTGGTGCTTTGTGTTGGTTCCTTGCTTTTCTGACACTTTTAACATTAATGGCTTAATCTCTGTAAAAGACCTGTGGTGGGCTTTTCTCTGCCCAGCTAAGGTTCTTCTTTAATCTATGTCTGTAGCATTCCATCTGAATTGCTGTACATTTCTAGTAGCATAAAGACTAGTTTAGGAAATTACCAAATAATTAGACATTATCTGATATAAATTCTTCATTTTCGTCAGTAAATATGATGGTATTCTAGAAAGGCATGAAATCGATACCAGTAAAGGCACAATTTTGTATTTATTATAGACATGACTGAATCTGGGATAAATAGATAATTGTATATTTTTGGATTTTGTTTATTTACAAGAAGATTATGCAAAGGAAAGCTATTTATTCTGATGACTTTACTAGCATCCCAGATGAATGTTAAGGAAGTAACAGACAAAACTCCAAGTGAGGAATCCAGATTGTGCTCTATGCATTGAATATGTTCACAGGTAAATTCAATCAGAATTTTAGAGAATTTCACAATATGCAGCAGCAGGG